>JAHPZR010031756.1:0-7500 GCA_019787425.1 Platygyra sinensis | reverse complement strand
TTTTACACTGAGGAGGTCAGGGACCCAGATTGTTTTCATGGTAACTAAACTCTTCAGTTCATATTGTGGAGGAAATCTGGTAGAATTCAAAACTTGGTTGAGTTTACTAAACTCACATGACGTCATCACTTGGCTCATTTGCATAGTTTAAAAACTTGAACATACTTTATCAAAAGATATATTTGATAATGCTAAAAAGTACTTTTCTTCCCGTGCAGACTGCTTTGGTAGGAAAGATAGAAATTTCATCATAAAAGCACTTTAATTACTGGCCCTAAGAGAAACAGTGAATTGCTTCCGCGAGACCCTCGATGTTCGCCTAGCCGATCCCCGTAGAGCCAGTCATTAAGTGTTTTGTTTTACTTTCCAACGAAAAAAATTGCCAGCCGGCACAAGTTTTCGGCGGTTTTCGAGCGCATGGCCTGATGGCGTATGTGTGAGTCAGAACATGAAGCTGTTGTTTCCCAGGTAGTTATAGTAAGTTTTGTCTGCCCTCGGGCATGGGTGAGTTTTGAGTCATGACACGGGACACGTTCGACGTTTTTCATTTGGGGTGTAACAATGCGTACTGCACGGCATTTGACGCGTTTTAACCCACATCGTTTCATTTTCATATTATACTTTGTCTGATTGCAATAACTTAAGTAACATAATGTACGCAAACTTTAGTATGATCAACAGCTATTTTATTCGTGGCATAATAAACTAACACAAGCCTCTTAAAAGCAATTTTGTTCAATCTCTACTATATATAAGAACGGACTTAAAAATCTCTTGGAATTTCTCGCCATTACGGGTCTTTAAATTAGTGAATTTGGTCGACATTTTATGAGTGCTATAAAAAACGGAACCGTGTTGAAAAACCTTTGGAATGGGTCTCAAGCCAAGTTCGTTAAATATTCTTTTGCAAACATACAAGTCGGAGTTTTAGTTTGGACATTTTTAGTAATATATAGAAAAATTTACCATGCCACTTTTGTATTGTTCACGATGTACGCGTTTAAGCTCGCTTAAAGTTATGATGGTCTTTGTTTTGAACTTTGTCTGCTAAAAGGGGAAACAATATGAAGCTTTCGGAATTTCGTTGAGATATGGTCAAAAGCCATATGGTCTAATCTTTATTTTCTCAGGTTTTCGTCGAGTACTGTTTTAATCTTGCACAGGACAACCGCTGCCTGGTTAGCTCAGTTGGTAGAGCGACGGACTGCCGTGCGCGCGGGAGGTCCCCAGACCGGACCAACACTCAGGGTCAGGTAGTTACATGTATGTCTGCAAATGGTTAGACGTTCAGGTCTTCTCGGATAAGGCCCCGTCTCCTGCATCCCCGATGTTATGGTTAGCAGGGGGCGTAAAAGAACCACACGCTTATCGTAAAGAGTAGGGCATGAAGTTCCCGGTGTTGTGGTCTCGCCTTTGTTGTTATACTGAGGGTTGGGGTGGGAAATGCTCGGAGATATTAGCTATGACAATGCTACTCTAAAATCCGAGGGTAAATAAAGTATTCACTCACTCACTCACTCACTCACTCACTCACTCAGTTGGGTGATACATTGCAGGTTAAGGAAACAATACGAAATCACTTTAGAGATCACTGCACGTACAACTTCAACCTAATAAATAGGTTAGTCTTATTGACAACATTAAATGTTTAAATGCAGAAGAAGTGAAGATTTGGTACTATCTAATATATAGATCTAGGCCAGCCTAAAAGCGTAGCTCCAGGGCCAGGTTGATCAAAGCACGATTAAGCTAACCCAGGAAAAGGTAGAAGTTCGATTTGAGTTTTGTAACGTTGCGGTGAGGTTTTCTGTTTACTGTTTGTCCTCCTGTGAGTTTTAATGATCTCCATATACACAATTAACAAATGGTAAACGCCATAGCGTGTACTATTGAGTTATGGTGCACGAGGGAGGTTGCTAAGCACGAAAGAAGCGTAAGAGTCGCACGAGGCGATAGCCGAGTGCGACTCTAGCTTCTTGAGTGCTTAGCAAACCTCCCAAGTGCATCCATAACTCAATAGTACACGCTATGGCGTTTACCATTTGTTTTATAATATAACATTCAGACAGAAGTCAACAGAAGTCTTTTAGAGTCCATACCACGCTGCTCGCGTCAATGTGTCACGCAATGCCTTTTTCAGCTCGCGCTCTGAAGAAAAATATTTTCTTTGACGTTGATATTGTGGTAAAAAACAGATCGAAATGTGATTTATCGTGGTCTGTACTCTAGCCGACAACGATTACGTGTCATTGCTCGTTTCCCAAGCATTTTTTTCGTATTGTTTCTGCATATCATGGATAGTAAAGAGACTGGATTGGAAACGTATATCACGTGGGTTGATTTCTTATCGCCCATTGGTTGTTTCGTGCTTCAAGATGGCGTCTTATGCTTCCATCATAGTGGAAATTTGTGACGAAAATATGGCGAATATGTGGCGCAATAGAGCCAAGATTTATGGTTTGTTGACCTTCATTTTGTTCTTTCTCTCCGGTTCTGGTAGTAGTTCAGGTTTTGACATATATTTTTTCTCATTGTCTGCTGTTTCACGGCGATGACGACCGTGCAAAGCCACAGTTAAGCTTTCAAGGTAAGTGCTTGCTACTGCTCATTGGTATTATTTTTAGTTGTTTTTGAGAAATTGTAGTCCCAAAAAATGAGCTCACCGGAGCCATATTCTTTATGTTTGATGACTGTTTTGGGACTCATATATTGAAACGATCCTTAGTTATTTTTGTTCAAATCTACGGTAGAATGATTGCATAAATATGAAATTGTGGCTTAGGCACAGTTACAAGAATGATGGAAGTAAATTTACAACCTTAAATTTCGATTGAAAATGACGAAATTAAGACCGTCGAGCGAGTCAGTTGCGTGCATGGTGCGTGTAACATTACTTTGGAGAAGGTTGCACTCGATAAGGATGTACCACTATAAAAGAACCTGTGGAGCTTTTCTTTAGAATAATTAAGCATAGTAGTAATGATCATAACAACAGTCATCCGTAACAATAACAAAAAGTAGTTAATAAAGTATCGATTGACTTTCACCTTTTATATTAATTACAGACTAATAAACTGGGGACACTATAATGAAAAAGTAATTAACAGTGGGATTGAGTAAATCTAATACATGCAACAACAAAACAATGCAAACAGTAGCATTTGCATTAAAATACATGTTCAAAAATAATTTATATTCCAAAATCTTGGTGCAAATGTTTTGCTTTGTGGATATTGTTCTCCATGGCTCCAATGTGTCCAGTACTTTGTTTATTTTCATTTTTTGTCACTCTTGAGTCAAAATTGTACACTTTTTACAATTTCAGCTGAAATGGGGAAAGAAAGAAGAAAATACTCTCATTGGAAGTACATCAACAGTTGACAGCAAGCAACAGTCCAACCCAAAGCTCATCAGTTTTACCTTCATGTCACCTACCCAGTGAATACCAGTTCTCACTTTGTCACCTTCTTCCTGCTGTTCTACACCAGTCTTCCCTTTACAATAATATTACACTCAAGTGTTTTAGTTTTAGTTCTAGAAAGTAATGCTTTTAAAATCACTTGGAATTTATATCAAGCACTCTGAACTTTTCCTAATGTTATGCACATTACCAGAGTCATCAATATTTCAGAAAAACCCTTCATGATCATAACTGATTAGTCAATTGTTCACTAAAGGCATCATCACTCTGACATTGTTGTATATTGTAGGTACTATAGTGGTAATATATTTTATTGATAACTACATGTAACTGATGTATGTGATATAACTTGAACCAAGGCTGTTCAATAAAATATGCCTTCATGGAAACCTCATGTGTTCTTGTTTGGGTGTTTGGTCAGTGCTTTGAAACTATTTTATAGCAAAAGTGTATACATATGTCTTTGTATCTAACAATCAGGTGTTCCTGATGTGTTTTCTTAGAGCCTGCTTAAATCAGATGCACACAAACTAGATACTCTGACATCTTAATTTTTTTTGAATTATTAAAAACATTCAAAGAAAGTGACATGAAGTGTTTGATAATTATAAAAATGTTTCAAAAGAGGACTACATGACAAAAAAGTCAAACCTTATTTTTTTTGGCTTGAAGTGGGATGCAAGTGTCTCTTCAGGAAATATTAGAAGCATCAGTTGTGCTGTTAATTTGTTTTTTTTTTTTGCATTCCCAAGTTCACTCTCACTGTAAAATACAACACACTTCAAATAAAAATTAAAATTATTAATATTTCCCACATTTTGTTAACTTGATGCATTCATACATACATACCGGCTTAGTACACTGAACATTTTACATTATTGACCTCCAAAGGGGGTTCGTCGAACCCCTCGAACCCCCCCTCCTACGGGCGTGTTAAATCCATAAAAACAATTGTGTGTGTTGTTTCCTCTGGGGTCCACATAGAAACTTTTCGCCTGTGTCCGCAATGATCTTTGTCTATAAGATTGAAGTTGTTTTTTTTAGGTGTGACAGATTTTTTTTCTGGTAAAATATTCAATTAAAAAGCTGGTAACTTGTAGCGAATTTTTCCAGGAGAAAATTATCGATCACTTACCAATGTTAATAATGTTAATGGCGCTGGAAAATTACTCATCGATGTTAATGGCGTTGGAGGAAATCAGAGCTTTTCTCATGCTGTTCTTCCCGTGTAATTCCTAGGACTTTGCGCTGAGCTGCATTTTCTAAGCTCCTGTTTTCTTTCCCCTATGTAATCTTTTAGGAACGATCTACGGAACGACCTACGGAACGACAACTTCCTCGCCCGAAAGTATAACAGGTTTACGAAGAGTTTTAAATTGCTGTCTTCCGATCAGGGGGCCAGGCTGGCTTCAGTAAAGACGAATTGTCGTCTTCTTAACTTTTCTGCCAAATCGTCTCCATCCCACTCCTACAAAAAAACCTCAATATCCATAGTTTGGTCACTTTACTGTGCAGTGCTGCAAAAATTGAAGTGTCGCTTGCTTGAGACGGTGACGTCACGAATTTCCACCATGTTGGAACCGATGACGCGAGCTAGTTTCCAATCCAGTCTTCTACTATCCATGTGCATATTAAGCGAAGTTTGTAAAAGTTTTTTGAAAGCAAGGTCTGACGCGTACAAGCAGCTCATTTGCATAATGCAGCGCGTGGCACTTTCAAGTTCCGAGTAGACAAATATTTATTTCGCTATCTTTGATATTATGGTAAAAAACGAATTGAATGTGGTTTAGGGTAGGTCTGTACTCTTATCGACAACGATACGTGTCATAACAGAGGTCAAAATGTTGTGGGACTCACGAGGCCCGCAACAAATTAAGCTAGATCACAAAGCGCGCGCTTTGCTTCATTTATTGAGTACGTCAGCAGCATACACCGCATGGGCAAATATAGATGCGAATTAGCAATCAGGGCGCGCGCTTTTGCTTAAGTTATGTTATAAAATAAAGTAGCAAAAAAATTGTACGAGAGAAAAAGTTATAATTTGGTTATTAAACTTATAAACCTGGCTTCCAAACAATCCAGCCCTGTTTTAAGCAAGTTAAGCTGACATGAGCCGCGATCCGTAACGAAAACCAGCACTTGGTCAGTGGTCAACTTAAAAAAAAACACGCGACCTTGATGAGCTCTAAACCTGAGCCCGCGAATTTCTCACGTGGAACTGGTCAGCGGATTCTTGTCATGACAGCTGTCAATTAAACACAATATGCATGTCTCATATCAAAGAAGTATTGCTTTAAGGACGTTCGCGCCCAAAAACTTCCCACGTACAGATTTTTTTAAAACTTTGACTGCAGGTAGAAAATGATAAGATTAGATTAAAACGTAAAAAAAATCGGGGTCACCGAACTCGTTTTGAAGATAAGGCGTAGCTCAGACCATAGCATTTCTAGGATTTCCAGTCATTCGAGGCGATTCTGGCCGGATTCATTACTATCGGCATATATTTAAGTTGAAGAATCATATCTAAGTTATGTGTGTTTAACACAGCATATATAGGCCTATTTGATAGATCTTTGCTACATATGTCATTAAATCAGCTAGAATTAGCCTTAAAAAATACAACTTCTAAGTTACGCACACCTGTATCCATGTACCAATTCGACCCTATTTGAATAGTATATGAGAAATAATTAAAACTTCCCACGTACAGATTTTTTTTGTTTTTAGTATAATGGAAAGAATCAGAAAAGGAAGTGATCTGCCGAAAAAAAAGTGGGGGTCACCGAGCATCTCAACAAAAATATTCGCACACAAAGTTAACGCAAAGGTCATCAGCCTATATTTTGTTGAGTTTTCGACTCGGTGCGCGCGCTTGAAAATGACGTGGCACGCGCGTGACCAATGAATAGCGTCGCCCAACGACCGACGACTTTCGCACAACATGGCTGCCATCCAGCTAATACCAAGTCATGAATTCTTGGATAAGGCACGTCCGCGCCAATTTCTACTGCGCATCTCTAGTGCGCACGCATCATGGGTCACAGCCGTGGCCACGTCTTTTCAAGCGCGCACACCGGGGAGTCGAAAACCTCAACAGAAGATTATAGAAGGCTGATGACGCTTTGCGTACCACTTGATCATGTTGCGAATATTATTTGTTGTTGAATGCTCGTGCGTACCGCGGCCCCTTCTCTTTTTCGGGGCTAGATCGGTGGAGTCTCTTCCTTTTTCTGATATCTTTGCCATTTATACTATAAAAACAAAAAAAATCTGTAGCGTGGGATTAGTTTTGAGTTTATTTCTGCATAATACTGAATTCTTAAATAGGGTCAGAATTGGTAGCGTGGATACAGGTGTGCGTAACTTAGAGTTGTATTTTTTTTAAGTCTAATTCTTTGTTGATCTTCTGACATGCGTAGTCAAAGATGTATCAAATAGGCCTATATATGCTGTGTTAAAACACAGATAACTTTGTTAGATATGATTCTTCAACTTATATATGCGATAGTGTAATAAGGTCCGGCCAGAATCGCCATCGAATGACTGGAAATCCTAGAAATGCCTATGGTCTGAGCTAACCCTTATCTGCAAACGGATGTCGGGACCCCGATTTTTTTTACGTTTTATCTAATCTTATCATTTTCTACCTGTACGTCAAAGTTTTAGAAAAATCTGTACGTTGCGGAAGTTTTTGCGGCGCGAACGGCCCTTAAAGCATACTTCTTTTGAATATTAGACATGCATATTATGTTTAATGACAGCTGTCATACCAAGAAATCCGCATGACCTGTATCACGGGACCATATCGCGGGCTCAGGTTTAGAGCTCATCAAGTCGCGTGTTTTTTTTAAGTTGATCGCCTGACCAAGTGTTGGTTTTCGTTCGGCATCGCGGGTCTCATGTCAGCTTAACTTGGCTTAAAACAGGGCTGGATTGGTTGGAAGCCAGGTGATATAGTTTAATAAACCAAATATATAACTTTTTACTCTCAGTACAATTTTTTTTAGCTACTTTATTTTATAACATAACTTCAAGCAAATGCGCGCGCACCTGATTGGCTTAATTCGCGCATCTACTAT
>JAHPZR010031754.1:0-12267 GCA_019787425.1 Platygyra sinensis | reverse complement strand
GGCGCGCGGAGAACCAATCACGATCGAGAATTTTGTTATAGATACGATTAGTAATAGTAATTGGACCGAGTGGAGTACAATTCAGGGAGTAATCGAGCGAGTAATTTCAAAATCGGACGAGCGCGAAGCGCGAGGCCGATTTGAAATTACGAGCACGATTAGTCCCTGAATTGTACGACACGAGGTCCAATTACTAATTAATCGTATCTATAACAAATTTCGGGAAAAAAATGTCTTCTGAGAACTTTTTTTGAGCGAAAACGTCTGTAGCGCTTTTCCTAAGTTTTGAAAACTGTAGAAAGCATTGCTAAGGAAGCCATTGAAGCGCGCGTAATTGGCGTGAAAATCACGTGGGTATCCAATTACAGGTGTCCGATTACGAAAAGTTCAAATCGGACAGCTGTAATTGGACACCCACGTGATCGGGCGCCGATTACGTGACAAATAGGCGCGCGGAGAACCAATCACGATTGAGAATTTTGTTATAGATACGATTAAAACCTTAATTTATAAGTTAATTACTAAGACACTAAGATACTTACGTAGAAACCTTTGATTTTCTCTGTAACTGTTTGAATATCGTCGATCTCGTTTTCCACCTTCATGTTGATGTCGAGGCACTGGGGCGAGCCCATACTTGTCCCTAAGTAACAATGTACAATAAGTGTCCTAGTTCAGTCAGAGTATTTTCATTGGCCACGTAAAAAAGTATTTTAAATTGGAAGGAAACGTGAAATTAATAGTTTACTAAGACTAAGATAGAAAAGCACCGAAGGGATCACCATGAACCATAGAAGAACAAGGATGGAGAAGATTAACACGGATTACAAACAACGAAATTTAAAAATTGAGGCCAAAGTATTTAAGACGCGTCAACTGTCAAGTAGCTCCGTTAAGTGAAAAAGATGACGGGTTGAGGTGGGAACAGTCCAGTACTTACAAGATAATTTTTGAAGCGCCACGTTTTGTCGCGTAATAATCTTGATTGTATGTTTAAGACAGGTTAAAGAATATGTAGTGGTTTTGTCACTTAACCCCGGCGCGGCGGAGTATGAGGATAAACTTAATGTATATCAATGATATTGAAGGTATATGTAACCCTAAAACTGACTCTTACCCTACAAAGTAACCCAAAACTAAAAACAAAGCGCACTAAGCAAAAGCAGTTTTGCTTACATTCTCCGTTCGACCTGTTTTGACGAAAGAATAAAACTTCATCTCTTCATGATTTGCAGAAACACGATTCACAAAATCGTCCTTCCATGTTATCAATCGAATTTACGAGGCTTGGGAAAATGACGTTTTCCATCGAAAAGTGAGGTTAAGTAAAGAGTTCGTTGTCTTAATTCTGTATAGCGCATTGCCAGCGAAAAGCGGCACGAAAAACGGTTTAATAACGGTTTTAATTCTGGTAGCGCACACGCTACCTTGCATCTCTTACCTTCTTGTTCCACGACATCACAGAGGGTAAACTTTGTATAACAACATAGGACGCAAAGAAAGAGAAACATAAAAGTTCTCATTTTTCTGTGCGTAACTTCTCTTGTTAAACTTTTCCTCCTTTTAGCGCTGTACTCGGCTAAGAAAACTCAGTCTGAACGAGAGCGCGCGCTCTTACAAAACAAAGGTCAAGCACGCATGATTGTAGCTGTCGTCAATATATTTTCTTTGGGTAATCGAAAGAGGTTTTATGGAAAGTAATCTTCGTTAACTGTTGTCTTGTAATGTACTTACAAACATTAAGCTCGAATCTTTCAACTACATTTGGTGTACATACAACATGTGCTCTCAGTTTCTATGCAATGTATTGCATTCTCAAATCCGCGCTTGCGACTACGAAGGTGCACGCGCCAATAGAAATATTCTTCTTGGGAAGGTGTTTTTTCAAGAGTCAAAAGGTTGTGGTAAAGTTTAGCCAAGGAAATTAAAGAAATACAGTGTTCGAACTCTGATACTTTTGGGAAGGTAGCACTTCCTTTGCCCAACCTTTGTCCCATAGTTACTCTAACCCAGTCCATACTCATCCATTTCTACCAGTTCCAACATGGCGGCTTCCTGTGACGGTGCCTCTAGAAAGCTCAACCTTGTTGTGTTTGGAGCGACCGGACGAACAGGAAAAGAGGTGGTAAAGCAAGCACTGGAAAAAGGACACCATGTCACAGCTGTTGTGAGGACGCCTGAAAAACTGAACACTCAGTAAGTGATTTCATTGCTCGCGCATAGCCTAGCAAGCAAAAATCAGGATCAGGCTTGTGAAATTCGATTTGTTCTCGGATCTTGGAAACACGGAGAATTCTAGCAGGAATATAGTGCTGCAAACCTTGAGTAGGCTGTTGCGTATAAAGTGACTATAAACCTCACTTCACTATGCATGCACTTCTGTGTTCAAGAAAAACAATGGTAGAGATATCGGTGACGTCACCTGTTGTTATTTATATGCCAACAAGAGAATTATTGGCTGACGAAACAAAGAATTCTTTTAACTTTTTTAACATTTAAATAACAAAAACATGTTTGGAAACAAATATCTTCCCTATCCCGAATGATAGAGTGCCGACTACCCCAAAAATATTCAACCTAAAACAAAAGACCTCAACACTAGGCTCAGGGTAATAACTACATAGTTTGAGGGGTTCATTCCCAGAGCCTGATGTTGAGGTTTATTGCTTTAGTCTGAGGTCTATTGTTTTAGGGTGAATTTTAATATATCAAAATTGGTCTATTCTTTAAATTCAAGGGGACACTCGCTTGACTGTGAGCCAGGGTATGGTTTTTTGGCCTCACTATCCTGAACAGGTATACATTTTTTCTCCCCTCTGTCCTAAACAGGGTCAGAACCTGCCCTTAATATAGGGTCTGGTATTACAAGGCAAGAGACGTTAACCGGCTAATCAATCAATCAACATCAGATCATTTTCTGGACAACAACCAGTCACCAGTTATCGCCAAATCCATAACTACTTTGGCACTGTTAGGGAGATGGGCAACCACTCTCTACTTTTGCAACTTATAATAAATAAAGTTACCCCTTCCTTACCTTACCTTACGTTACCTTTCCACTTATCATTATTATAACAAGTGTACACTGACAGAACAGATCATACCACTAGGTCCAGTTACTTTGTATTTCTTTGTCCTACACAGGGTAGGGTTTTTAGAGTATTTTTGTCTTAATCAGGGTCAGAATTTCAACCGTCAGGTTGGCAGCACCCCTATACCCAAACATGGGTCACATGTTCCTGAGATTTAGCTTTGGAAATATAATTATGCTTCAGTAAGCTTATTTTGTATACCAAAATGTTCATTCAAATTTGGATCGAAAATGTTCCAATACCTGGCCTCACTGTTAAGCATCCACAGGGCTCAATCATAGAGGCACTAAGGTTTGTCTGTGAGCAGGGTTTGACTGTATTGTAGTATAGGGTGGTGACCGGGTGGCGGTAGGGCAGGGATGACAGAGAGGATGGGTGAGAGCAACCCAGGAGTAGTGAGTGGGACCTCTAAGTGAAACAGGAGAAGGGACTGTTGGAAGTTTGCAACGGTGCATAATATTTTGCAATAACATAAAACCACCAAGAGGAGGGGATATTATTTGGCAGTGATGAGAAATGAAAGAAAAAGGTTTCTAGATTTTTCATTAGCTTCTCTGCATAGCTAAGGTGGTTTAATTATCATTACATAAATTTTAATATTATTCTTGCAGGCATGAGAATTTAGAATTAGTGAAGGGGGATGCCTGTGATGTGGAGAGCTTTGCTGCTGCACTTGATGGAAAAGATGCTGTATTGTCCAGTTTAGGAGTTTATGCAAACATTTTTAACCCAACAACTTTCTACTCAGAGTCCATGCATGCCATTACAGAGGGAATGAGAAGGTGAGGAGTACAGGTTTAAAGGAGGTTTGTAGCCAGACAGACAGCTGAGAAATATGTCACTACCCAATTTTTGGTAAAATAATTAAAACAAATTCTTTTGCAACTTGATTGGTTGGAATGCAGTTTAATTTTAAGTAAAATCTTGAAATCCTAATGATAAATATGTGCATTTGACAAGAACTACAGAAAAATACAAGGTACAAAGAAACTTAAATTCTGTAAAATTTGACTGTGTGAGTAGATAGGGTCTTTAACACCTCGTAAACTTTTCAGTGCCAACTTTTTTTCAAGAGGTGGTTGTAGGCCTAAAGCCTGTGTTACAAGAGTTAACATTGTGCCATGTAAAAGTTCAGTACATTGAGTTAGTATTAATGATTATTATATAATTGCAAGCGATGACATGATTTGTGGTACAGTAAGCCTGCGTGGCAGGCGTCCAAAGGGGAGGGAAAGGAGAAAGACGAGCGCATGAAGCACGAGAAGATCAGACGCAGGAGGATCGCGGTACCTTCTCCCTCCTGCACTCATTTTGACTTTCCTCCCTCCCGTTCTATGGCCTGCCACGCAGGCTAAGGTACAGCAGCACTTGATGAGACATTCTTAAAAGGACCTGACCATTAGCAGCATTTGCAAACTATATTCTGCTTAAACTACATGTAGAGGATATACTTTATAATTAATAATGTTCTTAAGGTAAACCATTAAATATTGTTTTCTTACACATGCTTATCACAAGGAACAGTTCATTACTTATTTGGGTTCCTCCTTACCTAGGTACAAGATCACTCGGCTAGTGACTGTAACATCATGGTGTACCCAACCAGGGCCAAACAATCGTTGGCTGCTAGAGTGGATTCTTAAACCACTGTTTCTTAATGGAGTGATCAAGGACATGGCAACTATGGAAAAAATGCTGGAGAGTAGTGAGCCCGAGGATTTGAATTATACTATTGTTAGGCCATGTCATCTACTTGCAGGTACATGATCCTATTGTTGAGATATCTTAACAATATTCTTTGCTGCTGAGGGTACAGCTCAACCACAGCACAGACCTCTCAACCTCAAAACACCGAAAATCTGGAGACTGATGCAAAAAAATCTGGAGATTTCAGTAAAAATCAGGAGATTGATCGACCGACAGACAAAACCAAGTAAACATTGGTTCATCCTCAGAGACCCAGGGGCAGTTAGTGGGGGCGGGAAAAAGTCTGAAACGGGCGAGAAAAAATCTTCCGCGAGCCGCGAGTTTAGACTAAATTTTTCCCGCCCCCACTAACTGCCCCTGGGTCTTCGAGGATGACACAGGTTCTAATTAAAAGAAAGTGTTTTTTCCTGCTTATAATTTCATTAGGTTCATCGGCAACTTCCACCATTTTGAAAACGTGATTAAAATGTGAGAGACTGGTAATGATGACCTAATTTGGAACAAGTGCTATATATGATCGGTCATAGACGACAGTCCACAGCTGGGTAACGGTTTGTTAAGTTTAACTATGGATTCGCACAGACTTGGCGCAAGAAACTCACCTACGCAAGCCAAAAATGAAATTATACAACAAAAAATTTGTTCTGTCAGCTTGCGACTCTATTTATCGTGAGATTTGTCTGTCTTGTCATGAGACCGTGAGATTGAACTGAAAACCGTGAGTCTCACCACAAAATCGTGAGACTTGAGAGGTCTGACAGCATGGCACCAGTTTCTGTCAGCAGTTTCAGGCGTCACTTCTTGCAATACCCCACACTGCACACACCTGTACTGCAGACATTCTTATGCACCCTACTTGCTACCTGCTATACAGCAGAATACACACTAGACAATACACTTTAGATGCTACACTTGACACCCAATGACAAAACACACTTCTGAGACCATTTCCCACCACACATCACAAACTGCACACTTAACAGTGACAGATAAACTAACTTCACACTACACTATACTACAAGCCACATCTCTTACTTGTACTTTGTAAGTTTCTTAGTGAGCGAATATCAATAAAAGTTATGTTGGACAATTAATTTTCTGGTAATATTGAAGAATATAGTTCCCAAAATATACTGTCGGCCGACTGTCGGCCGACTGTTGGCCGACTGTTGGCCGACAGTAGGCCGACTGTTGGCCAACAGTCCGCCAACAGTATATTTTGGGAACTATTCTTCACTATTACCAGAAAATTAAAAGCCTATTTTACAGTTCAAAGAGGATCAAGGAGATAGGTAGGAATGTTACTGGATCTGGTACTATCGACAGATTTCTATTTACTTTTTTCAACCGGAAAAGTTTTTGACTCTATTTATTTTTACTTTTTTTTGCAGTCGCTTTGTGCTCTACTTAACAGTGTCGGCCGACTGTCGGTAATGTGTTGGTAACCTGTTGGCTGACAGTTGGCCGACAGGTTACCGACAGCCGAATATGGGAGCTATTGTTCACTATTGCCAATTTTCTCATATTGTATATGAATTAAAGAGCCTTTTTACTTATCCCTTTCCACCAAGGCAAACAGCAGTTTTTCCCAAATCGGCAAATAAAGACACTGCCCGTGTACCATACACCATTTGAAAGCCACTGATCAGCGCTTATTTAAGAACTAACTGACATCAGCAGTTATGAAGGAGGTAGACATTTTGAGAGAATATTTTTGTATCAACCTTGTACTACATGTTCATGTATAGTAGGTATACCCCTAAACCTTAGCTTATTTAGCAGCTCTTATTGCATAGCTTCATGTGAAACATGTCCATTTGCATTCCCCCCCCCCCCCAAAAAAAAAGAACTAAGAGCTTGTGGGGGTGGTCAACCATGTCTTTCAGTGATAGGAGGGGGTCACAATTTTATGACTTCATTGACTAGATCTTTACAAGACAGTTTTTTTGGCAAAAATTCATCAAAAGCCATCAAATATTCACAAAGTTATAACGTTGTGTGCCAATTGGCACTCTTGGGGGGTAAAGGGTTATTAATGGAATTAAAAATACTTAAAGTCAATAGCCTCTGGGAAGAGGAAGTGATGTGATTATGGATGTTAACATTGGCTTGTAACTTTCAGGTGAAAAGACAGGGAACTATAAGACTGAAGAAGGGCAGTGCAACACTGGAACAACAAACAAAATTACAGTCGCAGATGTGGCGGACTTTATGCTGAAGACGCTGGAGAGTAATGAGTATGACAGGAAAGGAATTGCAATTGCTGGATTGTAAAGATGTTCTCAATTACAAAGAACTGAAAAAAAAATGATACAAAACTTAATATTAAAAAAGTATCAACTCTTGAAGGAGAAAGCCCAAGATAGGATTATGTTCGAATTCAACAGACTGCTGATCAAACAATATATGAAACTGAGTAGACATTGGCATTGACTGGCACCATAATTACCTACAATGCATTAAGAGGGTTAATTGTTGTAGCTAAATCAGCTCTCTGGACACATTGTATGTGTGAGGGGATGGTTCAAGATTATTAAATACAAGGCAGTATTGGTTCTGTTTATCATTTATTAGTGATTGTCTTTAAATTTCTAGGTAATGTTATCTTTAGTTTCAAACATAACATTTCAATAAGCTGGGTAGCCTCCTGTGCAGCCATTTATTTAGCTTGTTAGTGAACAGGGCTTTCCATTTGCATTGGAAACCAATTTCTGTCTGGGGTTGCACTTTGAAAATTGTCAGTAGTGGGTTATGTCGCAGTCTCAGAAGATGGTTAAAGACTATGCTAAATAACTATTAGCTAACTTGATAAAAAAAAAATTATATAAGTATTAATAGTCTTGGAATATTTTTACAAAATTTAATGGATTTATAGAAAAAAATTGTAATTAATTGCAAATAGAATTAATGAGAGAAACAATAGAATGACTTATTTTAAATAAATTTGTTTTAAAAAAGAGCCCTTAAGAGGAACCAAGCTCATGTTTTGTTGGCATGACTTAAATGTTTTTCACTCGTAAGAGGAACCAATTCTAAATCAAAACATTATCTTCTTTAGGAAAGCGTATGCTTGTTATTTTTAGAATTTTATATTTTTGACGCTGTGTAATTTTTGGCTTATATCTTAGATATGGTTTGGATAGTTTTATTATATTAGATTTATTATTTTTATTTTAATGTAACTTGTAAGGCGCATTTGAATATATTCATATAGATATTTGCGCCGAATAAGTAATAAATTATTATTATTATTTGTTTTTGTGACTCAATGCTCAATGCCAGTCCCTGAACTCTCCTTTCTCGATCCTTTCTTCCCACCCCCTAATATAGGGGCTGAACCCGGCAAGGGCGAAAAGAGAGTCCACGAGACAGTGCAGGATAACTTGCATGCGCATGCTCAGAACGAACCAATCAAAAATTACTAGGTCCCAACCACGCTGCTCGCGTCAATCCATGTGTCTCGCGCAATATCTTTTTCAGCTCGCGCCCTGAAAAAGAATTTTTTTCTTTGACGTTGATATTGTGGTAAAAAAAACGTAAAAATCGTTATATGGTTTATCGTGGTCTGTACTCTTATCGACATCGAGTACGCGTCATTACTCTTTTCCATAATATTTTTTCGTATTGCTTCTGCATGTTGAGCGAGTTTGCAAAAGTTTTTGAAACGAAAGTCTGACGCGTACATGTAGCTCATCTGCATAATGTCAGCACTTTCAAGTCCGAGTCGGTATTTTCAATTGTCAACAAATCTTGACAGATTTCTTTCGTTAACTTTCATATTGTGGCAAAAAAAAAAACAAACAAACAAACAAATCAAAATGCAAAACGCTCGAAAGTGGTTTAGCGTGGCACTGGTGAAATTCCACCGATTTGGGATTAATTGACATGTTTTTAACCAATCTAAATGCAGAATTTGTTGCTCGTATATTGAGGAAAAAATCGCGCCACAAGCCAAATCTGGCGGTACTTCCAAAAATTTCCCCCGATTTGAGGGGGGTGGCGGGGGGGGGGGGGAAGGCGGCGTTCTGAGTATGCGCATGCAAGTTATCCTGGACTCTCTTTTCGTCCGCTCGGGTCGGCAGCCCCTATAGGGGGCGGGACGAAAGGAGAGTTCAGGGACTAGGACTGGACTACCATCCTATTTGTATGGGAGTCCCCTGCCCCAAACCCCCCCCCCCCCCCCCCCCGCCTCTCCCTCCCTCAACCCCTTCCCGTCACCGCTCAGGATTAAGTGCGCTTGGGATTGGGTACTAGTCTGTCTTCATAAATTCAAAATGGCGGCCGAAAGTGAGGAGTCGAGGAAATTAAAACTGCTGGTATTTGGAGGCACAGGTGGAACAGGCAAGGAGGTAGTAACACAAGCTCTACAGCGAGGTCACTTTGTTACGGCGGTGGTAAGAACACCTGAGAAAGTCGAAAAACGGTATGTATAGTCTGGCAAACTTCTGGTCATTTTGAAGATCGGCAAATTGGATAAAATGCAATGTTTTTAGTCAGTTCGTTTGGGAAACTAGTCGAAAGAAGTGGAAAGATATTGTATAGCCCAAACTTAAACTAAACAAGACGCCAAAAGGCGATTCCGTGGGATGCTTGGGCTAGGGAGCGTAGCATTGGAATGAATTGTGAAGTTAAGTTAATTGCCACGCCGGATTAATCAGTTAGATCGACCATAAAAATCACTGAAGAAAGTGTTGAAGAAATTGTCACTGTCAGAAGTAATATTGCAACGTGAAAAATGGAATTTGTTTTGAGGCTAGATCTGTTATGTTAAGATCGCGAGAACTGCAGAAAATCTTTAGACATGAATGGTAACGCAACGTTTTACTAATTTGAAGACTAAAATATTATGAAGGGCTGTGTTGCCGTCAATGAACGTAACGAATCTGCCAAAACATTAACAGGCTAAAATACCTATTGTCTGTTATATAATTAGAAGCTCTTTTGTACGAGAAAAGAACTGAAGTAGGCTCATCACTCACCCAACCAGGACCAAACAATTCATGGCTTGTGGATTGGATTATTAACCCACTGTTTCTGAATGGTATGATTAAAGACATGGCTACAATGGAGAAGCTGTTGGAGAGTACCGATCCTCAGACGCTGAACTACACTATAGTTAGACCTTGTGGATTAATTAATGGTAAGTCTCACTCACTCCAGCTAATGGACTGTAAACATATCCTAAACTAAGCTTTATCTTGGTTCAATAGGGTGTTTTTTTCAAGGTGGCTTAATTTATTACTAATTATTTAGAAGTTGCTTGATGGAGGCAGTGGCTGGAGAGGAATAATTAAAGGATACTGTACCATGTGGTCAAGATTTCTTAACAAGGAAATGGGACGGAAAACATCAATTGAAATGTTCCTCTGTGTTAATTCCTTGGAGAGGAAGGTGCTTTTATCTGGGGCATTTGCATCTAAGATTTATGGGTGGGATCTTAAAGCGAGGCATAAGTAGTGTTGTGAGTTATGTTGTTTCAGTTATTTTCGGCGGAGACAACCGACAGCCGGAAATACGTCTGCGTTCGCAGGCTAAATTGTGAAGGCGGTCTGTAAATTGTTTTAGTACATGAACAGTGATACTGGTAAAAGCCTAAAGGAATTTATACATTCCTTGCAACCATTAACGATTCTGAAAATTCGCAGTTTTGAACACTTTTTCCTTTTTGGTTTTATAGCATGTCTGTAAACTAGCCAAAGGATCTTGAAATGAGAGATTGTGTACACGTTAAATAAGTCTATCTTATTAGACGTTTTATTGTGTAGTATCGCCGAGTATTTTTACGAGTTGTGCCGTATTTTGACGAACCCATAGGGTGAGTCAAAATACAAACAACGAGTAAAAATTCTCAGCGATACTACATAACAAAACGTCTAATAAGAGATTTATTATCATACACGCCAATTGTTATGTCCGTGCGGGCAAATCTCGCGCCGGTGCTCTGGAGTACAAATACCGCGTGATATTTGTACTCGTTTTGGGCGTTATTTGTACTCTACGAAGTGCAGTTGCATAGAAAGCCATGTAATAAGCAAACCATTTCTGGGGTGTGTTAACACGAGCAGTGTACGACCCTCTTTATTATGTCTTTTAAATCAAAATAACATGGTGCGAAATTTTACAAACAATATATAAACAACACAACGAAACTCAAAATACCATTAGATAATAACCACAAAGTGCAGTATTGAACTTACATTTACAGCTAAAAAAAAAACAGAACATTACTGTAATATTGCTACAGTAACATGATAAGCTACAACGTTTTTAAAAACGCTTGAAAATAAAGGTACAAAAAAATAAAAACCCTTTAGTCATTGAATATTTCATTCAGACGGCAAAGAGGCGGTCTTATGACTCGAATGAATATAAATAAAGGCGTTGTCCAACTGATACAGTTTCAACATTCATTCAACATTCAACATATACTTTCAACATTCATATGTACCCTCACTTTCTTTTCGCCGCGATTCACCACCTAAACCGTCTCCGACTCTCTCTGTCTGACCTCGTAGCTCAGCCGGCAGAGTAACAGTAGATCTAATCCGGAGGTCATGGGTTCGATTCCCCCCGAGGTCAAAAGATTTCTTTATCTCGTGTGGTTCCCTAGGCCTGATTCCCTTTACTAGAGCTAACGCCTAGGGGGTTATTCATGGTTCAATTAGCGCTTTAATTTACACTTCAGAGTTAATTCTCTGTTCCACCATTTGTTTCGAGAAAGTTATTATGGGTGATGGTGGTTTTTAAGGTTGCTTGATTGAACCTCAAGGTGTTTCAGCGTAATGGAAGCAAACGGCACAAACACGTATTCGTTATTTCTCGTTCCTTGTTGCTGAATCATCTTGAACCTCGATCAAGCAAAGGGTTCTGGCCTGGTCTACCGGTTCACAAGGGAATAACCATTGTTCTTTCTTTGTTTACGAGTCATTGGTGAGCTGTTGTGTATTGTTTGGTCCTTTGTAGCGGCTCTTGTGTACCGGTACACGAGGACAGAACCAAGCAAAGCCAAACTCTTACTACCCATAATGCCAATCGGCATAGTCGCGTACGCTTTTACACTTTCGTGGGACAACCTTTGTCGAAACAACCGTATACAGCTGTTTCGAGAAAGGTTGTCCAAAAGAAGCATAAAAGCGTACGCGACAATGCCGAAAGGCATTATGGTAAACTGTCAATTTGAGTCAACGAAAACATGACGGCAATGCTGTCGAAAACGTCAGCTAGAAATACATGCTCACGCTTTTTTACTGACATTGAGATAAAAGTGAGTTTCAAAATTCAGTCAAATGAACCAGACCATGAATTAGTAACAAAGGGTTAGGATTCACAGAGAAAGCATGATTCTGACGACTTTAACCGTACTTATTTTATGTCATGCTTCGCAGAGAAAGTCGGAGAAATGTACCAAAAATCGTGCTGCACGTGTGGAGGCATTACTAATGAACCCTTTGTGTTTGGACGTGTTTTG
>JAHPZR010031753.1:0-27500 GCA_019787425.1 Platygyra sinensis | reverse complement strand
TATATTGTTTGTGAAACGATGGAAGATTACAAAGAAAGATGTTTAATGGTGTGGGCAAACTATATGTCTCCTTGTAACTCTATTGTTGGGCTATACTTTAAGGGTACTTGTGACGTCATATCAGTTACCATGGCAACGCACGAGGTCCACAAAAGCGTCCTCTAAATTTCAGTTTTTGTAAATTATCTGAGAAACTAATTCGGTGACCTACCATTTTTATTTCTTTGTTGGAAAGTTCCCTAAATTCTTTAACTTTTCAGACAGTATGGAAAAATTTTATCTAGTAGAATTAAATATATTTAAAGAAAACGCGTTTTATGGCTTACAGAAAATTCCACTAGATAGTTTTCCCCGAAACTTTTATACCTGAAGTGCCATCGCGAATGGTGCGTGTATGCAAAAAATCAAGATAGGTCACCGAGCGAACTTTCGAGCTAAAAACAAATGTTTTCCGCAGATTTTATTTCCGGTTCGCGCGATTTTACGCAACATTAACTTCCGGTGTGCTGATTTTAATACTGATTCAGCTGACGCGTGCATCTTAGTTATGGCGTGTGTAGATTGCGCGCGCGCGTGCAGCTAAAAACCCTTTCGAGCCTCCTTAAGGTAATTCAGTACCGCTGCAGCCACTGGAAATCATGCATTATGAAGACTGTTTAAAGTCCAAAGATTTTCCCGAGATGAATTCAGGTCCTGTGGCTAACAAAATCAGACGGAATAATCCGATAGAATTGATGGTCGAAACACGAATGAAAACAACCAAATAGGAGAAAGAATTCAGTTAGCCACTTCAGCTTAAATTAGAACTAGACGCATATTTGCGTTCCCTCGGGCTTTGAGTTGGAGAGAAGCATTGTTTTTGTTGCACGTACTTTGGTAAGGCTTGGCGGTTTAAGCAGTTCGAGCGCGCTTAAAAAAATTGTTAAACCCGCCAAGCTACAGAGGCTATAAACGCTGTGACTACATGCCCGGCAGCCGGGCACGGTCTTAAACAGACTAAATGCCCGGCAGTCACAAAATTTCACCGAATTTTCACTGAAAGCTTCCTTCAAGCTTCTTGATAGTATTAAATGTTCCTTTAGCAATGTCAAGTGACTCTAAAAATTACTTTGGTTGTTTAGTTGACGAAATATCCGAACGTGGGCATACTATAAAATGGAACGACATCTCTCGACACTTCGAACAATTCGACTCAAACCGGATAGTGAAACATTCACTTAACGAATTCCGACTGAAAGCCTCATTTAAGTCTATTGAAAGTACTTTATATTTCTTTAGAAATGTCAAGCGATCCTTAAAATTATTTCGGTTTTACTTAGACGAATTTACCGAGCTTATGTATGCCATCACATCGCTCAGTATCTGTGATATCAGACTGCCGGTTACGGTCCCACTTAGGCTAAATGCCCGGCAGTCAGAAATATTCACCGAATTCCAACTGAAATCCTTATTCAAACCTATTGATAGTATTTGATGTTTCTTACTAAAGAAGCATCCAAGGATTGAAAAAGGATTTCAGTCGGAATTCGGTGAATATTTCTGACTTCCGGACAGTCTGATGTCACAGATACTGAGCGATGTGATGGTATACACAACAGCTGACACAAGCTCGGTAAATTCGTCTTAAGTAAAACCGAAATAATTTTAAGGATCGATTGACATTTCTAAAGAAATATAAAATACTTTCCACAGGTTTAAATGAAGGCTTTCAGTCGGAATTCGTGAAGTGCATGTTTCACTATCCGGTTTGAGTCGAATTGTTTTAAGTGTCGAGAGATTTTATAGTATGCCCACGTTCGGATATTAATTTTCGTCAACTAAAAAACTAAAGTAATTTTTAGAGTTACTTGACATTGCTAAAGAAACAATTAATACTCTCAAGAAGCTTAAAGGAAGCTTTCAGTGAAAATTCGGTAAGATTTTCTGACTGCCGGACATTTAGTCAGTTTAAGACCGCCGGGAACACAGCGTTACATTTGTAATTATGGGTTTATCTTGTAACTGTTTTTTTGTCTTGGTATACTGGAGATGCAAGGTTATTACTTATGTATACAGTAAGCGGAAAAGATTTTAGTTTATTCTTCTCTCGATTAACATTAGATAGCTCAGTGGATGTAGCATGTTTCTCGATGAAAGGTTAACTCATAAATGTTCGCTCATAAAGAGATTTCTCGTAAGGTTTGCGGACCAGTCCGTTCCGAAAGCGCTCCTCATCTTTTAGTGTGGGTCTACCGCGAACGCTGTGTGAATATTTGGTATCTGTTTTGAACGTATTATACACAGTATTTGTGCTGATCTTCCACCGCATAAACTTTTCTTCTTCCGCCATTACACCATGCCATGTGCTCATCAGAGTGAAATCGTCGCGCATGCGTATTACTTGCAAACTTGCAAACTGTGGCTGAACGAAAAAAAAACGAAGCCGAAATTTCAACTCGGGCGTTTCCTTTGGAAAGCCCGAGTAAAAAGGAAAAGCGCTCAGCTATTTGCCTTTTTTAATTCAGTGGAATTGCGATCTTTCCAAGCTCTGAGGGACAAGAAAACTCGGATAGTTGGAGCCATCGAGGGTAAAATTACAGTATTCGACTGAGAAGAGGAAAACGGCTTTTGGTTCGAGTTATCGGGAGGTTTATAAGACTGAGGGCTCGAGTTCAACATACTCCATGCTGCCCACACCTCTACTTAGTGCACTTGTACAGAGCTTTCGGACCATCTGTTCATCTAGGGTTGCAATAAACTCCTAAAAATTAACGAAACAAACAATACTTTACTTTTACAATATCAAGTGGAATAATCCACCAAGTATAAAATATCGATCTATCCTGCCAACAATGAATTGACCAAACATGACTAAACTATTGTAGACTGGAGGTGACATGGTTATGTGCGGTAAAAGAAGTGAAAATGAGCACAACAGATTGTTTCGCAGCTACAAATCCTTTCAGGTAACTAACCATATTAGAATGAAATGAGTATCAATTTTGAAACAAGCAATGTTGAAAACCAAATATAGTTCACTTACTTTTACTCTTCGATTCTCTAAAACTCTCTCATCCTCTTCCGTCGGCCTCACAATTGAAATAACCTCACTCGGTACTTGATTTCTCTAAATATGGTGGAATAACAACAAGCTGTTGGTAATTTACTCGAAATAAATCTGGGATTATTCATACGAAGGAGTAAGTGATAGTGGCATGCTTACCTGCTTGTTTTGACAAGACTTCCTCTTCGTAACGCATGAGCATAACTCTGTACAATGCACCTTAGCAGTTTTACAACGACAGCCACGAGATTTGGCCGTGCTTTTCCGCGAGCAAGTTGTCTTGCAATTGCAGGGTTCAAGGCTAAGAGAAAGAATTGTACTCCAACATAAAGCATGTATAAAACATGCACAGGATTTTTACCGTGCGCTTATCCAAGAGGCTTTATAGAAACAAGAAATCGAACATCCAAACTTACCGCAATCGAGTCTCTTTGAGGAGAGACATCGTCGGTGGACATATCTTCGACAATTAAAGAATAACAGCGCGAAACAAGTCAACGATTCGTTGCAGCCGGCAGCCGACGCTACTCAAGCAATGCAGAAAAACCGCACCTTTGCTTTTCGTCTCTCGCACGTTAGTTTCCTCTGCCTGTCAGATACAAACAAGTAGACAAGTTCAAGCACAGGTGGTCACAAATGAATCAGTACAATTTAGCTATTACAGTTTTTTTACTGTAATTAGTTTCTTTTTATGGCCTAGTCTGTGTGTCTGTATGTTCGTGATCGATCGATCTTTCCGTGATCCGGTACTCCCTCTCGGTTTTCATGTGACGTAATCATATTCTAAAATTAAAAGTTATCTTTCCTTGTGAGGTTTTAGTTGCATCAGATAAAAGACCTCATAGGAACTTGATGTTTCACGGCGTTTTAGCACGTACGACAGCGTTTTTCCTTCTGTAATAGAGCACGTCTGAATTTCCAAGCTTTTGCGTTGCGTGACATGAAAATGGCGGCCCAAGAAGGCTGTCGCGTAGGTCAAAAGAGAGTTCCCGCATCAGTTTTTGCTAACTAAGCAGGGCTTGCACTAGAAGAAGCGTTTATTTCAATGTGTCGGATCTCAAGAGCCATAATTTTTCGTTTCAATAGTAAAACTCAGTGACAGATGTTTTTGTTACTTTACGGCCCTCAGAAGGGCACAAACATGGCGTCACCATACAAAGCTCTCTAAATTTGGGTGACACACTGTTCTGCAAATAACGCGCGAATGAAAAACAACAAAGACCTGATTCTTGGGGTGGTTGTTAATATATCAATTATCTATCGTATCTCAGATTCTTGACTTTATTCATTGAATGGTTACGATTTTTAGTTTTGATCACATGTTTGATGAAAACCGAGAATTTCTAGGCAATCCCTCTATAACATAACAGTTGTGAAAAGCTTCCTGATACCTGACATTGGAGTCCCTGGCAATGTTTTTATATTTTAACGACCGCGACATGTTTTCAGGTTCTCTTTTGCGGTCAAGAGTATGTTGAGTGAAGGAAACGGAAGAGAATCAAACTGAAATTAGTGGCACACTTTTACGCAATTTGTAACTGAGATTTAAGCTAGTGCGGTTACTTTCTAGTAAGTGCACAATACTGGAAGATTAGTAATAAAAGTTGTCTAACTTCAGAAACAGGGCTAAGAAATTTGCTTATAGCCGGGTCATTCACCGGTCTTTCTGGGTTATGTAACCCTTTCAACATGCTACAAAAGCATTTCTGTCAAACAAGTTAAAAGAGGTTATGCTCACAGGGTGAATACTGGATGAACCGGTTTTTCAGTGCAGGTTGTTGGTTTCAGACTATTATAATAGCCCTTTTCACGGTTAATTTTTCTCATTTGCATTACAATGTAATCCAACGTGGATGCGAGGCAATTTCGGGCTAAAACTGCAAAATAGCCCGAAATTGCCTCGCATACATGCTAGATTTCATTGTAATGCAAATGAGCAAGGTTAACCGTGAAAAGGGCTATTACGGGGAAGATCGCACGCCAACGACATTCCTTAATTTCGAGGATGATCCGGTATCTTTTAAGATTAAATTTCTCCCCTCTGTTTTGTACTGATTGTTTCCTGAAGTAGTAGAAGAGACACTGAGTCAAGCTTGTTATTTGTTCTACGGGAATTGTTTTCGTTTCATCCCAAACCGGGAGGGCAGAACTCATTTCTAGAATTAGCCTGCGAGCAGGCTCACGTTGGAGCAGAAGCACGCGCGGCGTAGCCGGCTGCGAGCGCAAAATCGAGCGCGGCGAAGCAGCGAGCGAAACCAGAAAGTGCATGGCACCTCTTCGCAAGACTCCTTCCCGTTAGGTCGCTTTGCTCTTCTATGCTTGCGCGCGTGTTTCAAAGTTGAGCCTGCTCGCAGCCTGCTTGAATTGGATGTACTTGGAGGAAGTTTGGAGGTGGAGGAATAACAATATTTCACTGCACACAGATAACTCCTCTTGTTCAGGCCATTGTTATTTTATTAAACTTTCTTATTACGGTCACATTCTATTATGTTTATAAACTGAAAATTAGACGGCATTTGATATCTTTGTTTTTCCCTCGACAACGCTGTTCGTAGTAGAGAATACCAGCGATTTTTCTTCTTTTGTAATTACATACATACATACATAAACTTTATTTTATCTCGAATTTAAGAGTAGCTTTTGTAGCTAATTTCTCCGAGAGAAAATTAACAAATAGCAAAATATGACAACAAAAAGTACACAATAACATTATAAAATACAATTCTGTACAATATTTGCAATTAAAAGCTAAAATGAAATACATCTATTTACTGAATATTTTGAAATGCGATATTAAAATTAAATTTTACAAAATGCTATAAATTTACATTAAATTAAGGCTAGCTAATGCTTTTTTAAAGTCATTAAGGTTCAAAGTTCGAACATTGTCCGGCACTTAATTTTATGTAAACATTTACGAGAAAATGCTTCCTCTTGAATCCGAGATTTCTTGCACGTAGATCGTAGACCCGATCAAAGCTTGAACAGCTTAATCTCACGGTTTAGGTGTGGCTATTTATGTATCTAAAGAAGCAGCCAGAATTAAACACTCTTCATTCTTAACAGCCTCAATATTGTTTTTATGTATGTGCAGCTACTGGCAAAAAAAGTGCGGCGTGAGTGACTCGCTTGTGTGCCTGATCATAAAATTTGCATGTTGACCTTGATTTTTTCCCAAAATTGTCCGATCCGTCAAGCCAATATTGTCTTACCATTTACATTCAGACGGAAATCGTTCTGGAACTTTTGCATCATAGGTAAATGTACTAGGTAAGGTTAGTACGTAACCCACATGATAAATACATCATTGTATAGCAGCCAAACAAGGGTGTGTAAACTGTATGAAGAATGATAGTTGTGTAAAGGAGCTGAGATTCGTTAACAGTTTCCAAATTCAAGAAAATCAGCTTTGAGGAAAACTGGGAAAAGCTACCCCTCACAATCAGTAATCAAAATCAAGCTTAACAGAACCTTGCAAAACAAATGTCCTAGGAACTGAAGAATCCTGATTGTCTCTGAGCTGAACGCACGGCTGAAGTTACTGTCTAAAGTCCAAAGGTTGAACCTTAAATAGATATGTGTTTAGACATCATCCCTACAGGCTTTTTTTTCTCTTTTTCTTGTTTGCTGGAACAATGAAGAATTTAAACCACTTGTGATACCAACTTTTAAGTAGAAACTGTGACTAATCCACTGAGTTATTTTCTGAGCGCTTAATATACTAACAGAAAAGTTTAGGACCTGTAAGAAATCTGTAATTCTCAATTTTAACGAAGATCAACGTCAGTGGGAAAAAAGACGTGTTTAAAGAACCACTTTACAGAATAATCAGCTTAGATTTATTACAGCGGACATGTCTAATGAGGAGGAGACTGTCGCGTTCTTTTATAGAAATTTATTTCCCAAGTGGCTAGTGTATTTTTAACTTTGCTTGTTTCAGATGAAGTGGCTTTTTATAGAACATAACAAGACAATGGCGAGCCGATATGGCTCAAATCTGTTTTTACTTCCGTTTACACGCGGAAATCTTTTTTAAGTTGTTTTAATTTAAGCTCACATAACGGTTCTCACTTCCTCCTAGACAAAGCCTTGAACCTTAGAACAGCGGCACAGTGTTAAAATATATGATACCAATATCCTTTCAAAATAAACTCAAGTTAC
The DNA here is from genome assembly GCA_019787425.1 of Platygyra sinensis. NCBI lineage: Eukaryota > Metazoa > Cnidaria > Anthozoa > Scleractinia > Merulinidae > Platygyra > Platygyra sinensis. Next base: position 20,296 of record JAHPZR010031753.1, on the reverse strand, counting down.
AAAATCATACCGCGTGAGGGATTTTCAGGTCTTATCTAATAGATAAATTTTAGTATTGTCTATCTTTTTTTGTCTGCGAGATGTGACTTTTGTATGTTCTTTATCCTAAGCTGTTTTAGAAACTCCTTTGCAATATACCGGTTGTTGCATCGAGACAATCTCGTTATTTCCTGGGGACCATGAAAATGAAACATAAAAAAATAGCAACAACATTCCCTGCTTCTCTTGTGCTGCTCGCTGGTACCTGTAAAAAAATAGCAACCAGAAAATATTTCTTTAGCTCGTGTATTTTCAGGAGTCCGAGTAAAGTTAATGAGTTGACGTAGAATTTTTCGATCGAGTTTTGCGTGTGGTTGAACAGGCGCTTTGGTATTGGTGATTATTTGCCGCCTCTCGTTTTTGATCCAGCTACAGAACAAACAGAGCGTCAGTTGAAGCTAAGCGCTCTGATCACTATAAACAACAACATTTGAACCATTATTTTTAGGGGCCGCTTCACTGTTCAGATTACCGCCGACCTTCTAATTTTGCTCCGTATTTCCACAACGTTGGAGAGATAGATTCGACAGAGAAAAACGGATCATCCATAGTGCTAGACAAGTCGCGCCCATATTTCGTTTCCCGTCATGATTTATGACATGACTGTATCGTCTCTTCGCTCCTCTCGTAGACATACTATCCGACCACATCTTAATTTAGCATACTAATTTCAAAAGTAAATGTTTCTTAACAGCACACCATAATCCGCCATTAAGCAGATGTCAAAAATGTCAAAAAAAAGTCAAATGTTTGTTTATGGTGGCCATGCACTTAGCTTCACCTAGCTAGTTCACAGGCATGCCACTCAAACTGAAGGAAACAAATATTTGAAATGAACATAACAGGCTTAAAAATCCCAACTGGCGGGAGGCAGACCAGTTGGCTATTTACAAGCATAACCGAGGAGTTGAACTAGGGCCCACCGAGAAACAACTCCAGCTTAGTGATCAGAGCGAGACTTGAACCCGCGACCTCCGGATTTCGAGTCCAGCGCCCTAACCACTCGGCCACGCTACCTCACCCCTCCATTGGTTTGCCCTTCCGAAATAAACCGCCCACCCAAAGATTTCAGGACCACAACACCGCTCATTTCGCGCAGTGCAAAGCAAGAGCCTACAACAAAATCAACCCACATTACAGGTCTGGTCAGACTCGAGTCGTAGGGTCAAACCACCTCAATTTTCGTGCAACCATTTCTCCTTGGCCTCGACGAATCAAGCTTCCCTGAGCCCTGACATTTCTCTTTTTTTCCGCTTAATTAAAAATAAACAAGCCAGATGAAAAGAGGGCCTGTACCTATTGTTCAGAACTGACTGCACCAATCTGATACAACTATATACACGAAGATTGTCCATTTATTGTCATTCAATAGCTCTACTTGGAATTTATTAAACTAATTACTTTGTTAAGTGAATGCTGGTGAGTAAAGGTGCTCTCTATCCACTGAATAGTATACAGAGTTTTCCGTGGCATGTTCATACCGATCCAACCCTCAAGAAAATTTGGTCAGTTTCTCATGGCCCGTTAAAAGACTATCTTCCACTAGTCTATTACTTCCTGCACAGACCGGACACTCTGCAATCAGTAAACGAGATCAGAAATAGCTTACATTTGTGGATGACCACAACTGGACCTCGATCACTGTGGAATGCGATAAAGGTTTCCTCAAGTTTAATACGTGGGCAGATAAGAGATTTGGCAAGTATAAGTCGGTATAATGTAGCGCGGGGTAAGCCATGTTATCTTTTACATTATTGTTTCAAGGTCTGGAATTTTCTGCACAATCTTCAGCAATACGATAGTTTCCGATGGAAAGAGAAAACAAAACCAACAAGCAAAAAAATGACACTTTAAGGAAGTGGGGAAGATCGAGATGGATTAAGAAGATTTGGCTCAAATTCGTTAATTGTGAACTCGATCCAAGAACACGTTTTAGTTCTTGTATGTTTCAACAACTTGATGACAGGCTATTCAGAATAATAAAAAAAGATATATCTATGCTTAAACACTGAAACCTGCAGGTCGCAGGCTAACTCAGCATCCTCCAAACAATTTACTACGAGTGAATTAGCGTCGCTGAGAATTAATGCGAGCTATGACTATCAAGCTAAAGCTGATCATAGTTCACCGAAAGCAGAGCTTTTATAAAGTAATAACAAAATGTTACTATATATGGAGCATTATTTAGAGCAACAAAAACCTGCATGGAAAGCCAAATAACAAGCTTTGCATTCTAGTAAAATTGGATTATAAATTGCCATTTTCTAGAATTTGGGTTTTAGAACAAGAAACCTGCACGAAAACAACAAAACCTCCTACGTTGTCTTTAGCTGAAGAGCACGAAATTAGATTAATTATGAAGTCAAAGTTCGCCATTGTTAATCTTAGCCATTTCTTTCAATTTAAACACAAAGCGAAGGCTCGGAGCACGCTTGTTGAGACGCTCTTGTAAACGCAACATTTTAAGCGTCCATGATATCATAATGGGGGAACGTTAGTATAAAAATCTGAGGGGATGTTGCAATTTATTAGACCGGATTGTTCACGGTATTCACTTACCCTCCAGGTCACATTGCCTTTATCACAGTGAATTGAGATTTTGTTAGCATATACTAGTTTTTTTTTTTTTTAAGGAAACGGTGGGTGGCTGTACGATTAAAAAAAAACTCCACAGACGTTTCAGGAAACTTAATTAACAGGATTAGGAATCAAAAGCACAGAAAACGGCTCAAAATTAACTACCTGACAATGCTTAATGGCGGATTATGGTGTGCTGTTGAGAAACATTTACTTTTGAAATTAGTGTGCTAAATTAAGATGTGGTCGGATACATCGCAACATTTTAAGCTACTATGATATCATAATGGGGGAACGTTAGTATAAAAATCTGAAGGGATGTTGCAATTTATTAGACCGGATTGTTCACGGTACTCACTTACCCTCCAGGTCACATTGGCTTTACGTGAATTGAGGTTTTGTTAGTATATGCTAGGTCCTTTTTTTTATATACTAGGTGTTTTTTTTAAGGAAACGGTGGGTGGCTGTACTATTAAAGGAAAACTCCACAATCGTTTCAGGAAACTTAACTAACTCAATTAACAGGATTAGGAATCAAAAGCACAGAAAACGGCTCAAAATTAACTACCTGACAATGCTTAATGGCGGATTATGGTGTGCTGTTAAGAAACATTTACTTTTGAAATTAGTGTGCTAAATTAAGATGTGGTCGGATAGTATGTCTACGAGGACGAGCGAAGAGACGATACAGTCATGTCATAAATCATGACGGGAAACGAAATATGGGCGCGACTTGTCTAGCACTATGGATGATCCGTTTTTCTTTGTCGAATCTTTCTTGCCAACGTTGTGGAAACACGGAGCAAAATTAAAATTTCGGGGGTAATCTGAACAGTGAAGCGGTCCCTAAAAAAAGTGTTCAAATGTTGTTGTTTATAGTGATCAGAGCGCTTAGCTTCACCTGACGCTCTGTTTGTTCTGTAGCCGGATCAAAGCGAGAGGCGACAAATAATCACCAATACCAAAGCGCCTGTTCAACCACACGCAAAACTCGATCGAAAAATTCTACATCAACTCATTAACTTTACTCGGACTCCTGAAAATACACGAGCTAAAGAAATCTTTTCTGGTTGCTCTTTTTACAGGTACCAGCGAGCGGCACAAGAGGGAGCAGGGAATGTTGTTGCTTTTTTTTCTGTTTCATTTTCATGGTCCCCAGGAAATAATGAGATTGTCTTGATGCAACTACCGGTATATTGCAAAGGAGTTTCTAATATAGCTTAGGATAAAGAACATACAAAAGTCACATCTCGCAGAGAAAAAAAAAAGATAGACAACACCAAAATTTATCTATTTATAGATAAGACCTGAAAATCCCTTACGCGGTATGATTTTGTAACTTGAGTTTATTTTGAAAGGATATTGGTATCATATATTTTAACACTGTGCCGCTGTTCTAAGGTTCAAGGCTTTGTCTAGGAGGAAGTGAGAACCTTTTGTGAGCTTAAATTAAAACAACTTAAAAAAGATTTCCGCGTGTAAACGGAAGTAAAAACAGATTTGAGCCATATCGGCTCGCCATTGTCTTGTTAATATGTTCTATAAAAAGCCACTTCATCTGAAACAAGCAAAGTTAAAAATACACTAGCCACTTAGGAAATAAATTTCTATAAAAGAACGCGACAGTCTCCTCATTAGACATGTCCGCTGTAATAAATCTAAGCTGATTATTCTGTAAAGTAGTTCTTTAAACACGTCTTTTTTCCACTGGCGTTGATCTTCGTTAAAATTGAGAATTACATATTTCTTACAGGTCCTGAACTTTTCTGTTAGTATATTAAGCGCTCAAAAAATAACTCAGTGGATTAGTCACAGTTTCTACTTAAAAGTTGGTATCACAAGTGGTTTAAATTCTTCATTGTTACAGCAAACAAGAAAAAGAGAAAAAAAATCCTGTAGGGATGATGTCTAAACACATATCTATTTAAGGTTCAACCTTTGGACTTTAGACAGTAACTTCAGCCGTGCGTTCAGCTCAGAGATCATTAGGATTCTTCAGTTCCTAGGACATTTGTTTTGCAAGGTTCTGTTAAGCTTGATTTTGATTACTGATTGTGAGGGGTAGCTTTTCCCAGTTTTCCTCAAAGCTGATTTTCTTGAATTTGGAAACTGTTAACGAATCTCAGCCAGCTCCTTTACACAACTATCATTCTTCATACAGTTTACACACCCTTGTTTGGCCGCAATACAATATGTATTTATCATGTGGGTTACGTACTAACCTTACCTAGTACATTTACCAATGATGCAAAAGTTCCAGAACGATTTCCGTCTGAATGTAAATGGTAAGACAATATTGGCTTGACAGATCGGACAATTTTGGGAAAAAATCAAGGTCAACATGCAAGTTTTATGATCAGGCACACAAGCGAGTCACTCACGCCGCACTTTTTTTGCCAGTAGCTGCACATACATAAAAACAATATTGAGGCTGTTAAGAATGAAGAGTGTTTAATTCTGGCTGCTTCTTTAGATACATAAATAGCCACACCTAAACCGTGAGGTGAAGCTGTTCAAGCTTTGATCGAATCTACGATGTACGTGCAAGAAATCTCGGATTCAAGAGGAAGTATTTTCTCGTAAACGTTTACATAAAATTAATTATGGTATTCTCTACTGCGAATAGCGTTGTCGCGGGAAAAACTAAATCTTCAGTTTATAAACATAATAGAATGTGACCGTAATAACAAAGTTCAATAAAATAACAGTGGCCTGAACAAGAGGAGTTATCGATATGCAGTGAAATATTGTTATTCCTCCACCTCCAAACTTCCTCTAAGTACATCAAATTCAAGCAGGCTGCGAGCAAGCTCAACTTTGAATCACGCGCGCAAGTATAGAAAAGCAAAGCGATCTAGTGGGAAGGAGTCTCGCGAGGAGGTGCCACTTTCTGGTTTCGCTCGCTGCTTCGCCGCGCTCGATTTTACGCTCGCAGCTACGCCGCGCGTCAGCTTCTGCTCCATCGTGAGCCTGCTTGCAGGCTAATTCTAGAAATGAGTTCTGACCTCGAGGTTTGGGATGCAACGAAAACAATTCACGTAGAACAACTGACAAGCTTGACTCCATGTCTCTACTACTACTTCAGGAAACAATCAGTACAAAACAGAGGGAAGAAACTCAATCGTAAAAGATCGGCCGGAGGCCCTTTGCAGCTGGGGTCACATGACCAAATTTTTCCTAGAACATTTTTATGTTATGGGCTATAACTTAAAGAATGCCAGAAATGGAAAGAGCGCATCGAAAATACTGAAATGGCCAAGTTTGAGCCCCTAGAATGAAAGAATAAGTTTATACGACAGTTTGAATTTTCGGAAAATTTGGAAGTTTTGTATGGGAAATGTTGCTGGAGAGCAAGGTCTTGCTCTCCAGCAACATTTTCCATACAAATCTTCTAATTCTTTTAAAACTTCAGACTGTCATAAAATCTCATCTTTTCAGTAATGATGGGGGCCTCAAATTTGGCCATTTTGATATTCTCGACATGCTTAACCATTTCTGACATTTGTTAAGCTATAGCCCATAATTTTATGAAAAGTGGGTCACGTGATGGCTTAGCTGCAAAGGGCATATTAAGGAATGTAGTTGGCGTGCGATCTTCCTTGTAATTTACAATAGTCTGAAACCTGCGCTGAAAAACCGGTTCATCCAGCATTCACCATGCAGTGAGTACAACCTCTTGTAACTTGTTTGACAGAAATACTTTACTAGCGTGTTGAAAGTGTAACATAACCCAGAAAGACCGGTAAAGACTCGGCTATAAGCCCGGGCGTGCTTCTTCGCTCGCCAGCTTTTTCGCTCGCTTGTTCGATCTCCGCCTGGAAAAGGAAAGGAATCGGCTGCTATACGCAGGCTAGCAAATTTCCGAGCCCCGTTTCTGAAGTTAGACAACTTTTATTACTAACCTTCCAGTAATGTGCACTTGCTAGAAACTAACTACAAGCTTAAATCTCAGTTATCACTTGCGTGAAAGTGTGCCACTAATTTCCGTTTGATGCTCTCTCGTTTCCTGTATTTGACATACTCTGGACCGCAATTGACTCTAATGTCAGGCATCTGTTATGAAGTTTTTGACATCTGTTATGTTACAGAGGGATTATCAGTTTCCGCTGGTCGCAACATCATCAAAAAAATATTGCCAGGTCAGTGACATTGATAGAAGTCACGGGTCTTCTAGAACTGAAACTCGATCGAGTACCGGATCGCGGAACGATCGATCACGAACATACAGACACAGAGACTAGGCCTTGAAAAGAAACTACTTACAGTAAAAAACTGTAATAGCTAAATTGTACTGATTCATTTGTGACCGCTTGTGCTTGAACTTGTCTACCATTTTGTATTTGAGAGGCAGACCAAACTAACGTGCGAAAGACGAAAACCAAAGGTGCGGTTTTTCTGCTTAAGTGTTTCGTTAAAAAAAATGCACGCAAGTACAGTGGCTGCTAGTTTGATAACAGTAGAATCCCGATTTTTCGAGCCTCCCGACAACTCGAACCAAAAGCCGTCAAAGTTTCCTCTCCGAACGCTGTAATTTTATCCCCGATTTCTCGAACTATCCGAGTTTTCGTGTCCTTTGGACCTTCGAAAAGTCCTGATTACACTAAATTAAAATAAGGTAAAAAGCTGAAAGCTTTTCCTTTTTTTAAACATGATTTAAGCTGAAGTGGCTAACTGCATTCTTTCTCTTATACGGATGTTTTCATTCGTGTTTCGACCATCAATTCTATCTTATTATTCTGATTGTATAAGCCACAGGACCTGTACGCAGCATGAATGCCCCCATCATCTCGGGAAAATCTTTGGACTTTAAACGGTCATCATAATGTACGTGGCTGCAACTGTACTGAATTACCTAAAGGTCACTTAACTTGAAATTTGGTACCTATCCTAAGTTTCTGGAAAGCTAGTTAACGCGTGGAAGTCGATCATATTTTGAAAATAACAACTTAAGACCTTGGAATGCAGCGGCCATCAGTTTCGATGATAAGCCTAGTATGATTTGGTTTTGTTCACCTGATCAACTATTTGCTCATTTGAAGTTAATTGTTTGCCTGCTTGAATTAATTTGTTCTTGTATTTTGGTGAACTAAACTAACTTAGCCTAAACTGATTTTGCTCAGAATGTTATATTTTTATCCTTTAAACTATGCCTTGGATCACTTTCCCATCGAATATTATGAACAGCTCATGATAGATTGCTAAATATCTAGTTTCGTCTCAACATCAATGGCCATGAAGGCTTTGTATGGACATCGTTAGTAACTATGGTATGAATTAACGCTACATCGACTTAGATGGACTCTGTTTAAGAGTTATGGAACATTTTTCCTATCTGTATTGAGTGAATTGAAATTCTGCTCTAGCCGTGCATCGTTCCGATCACAATTGAAATGGCGGCTTTTCGCGTGCTGGGAACACCTGCAAATATTTCGTGTCTATTTAACTCAAATCCCTGGGAGACTAAACGAAGGATATTCACTGCCATGTGACTTGAAAACCGTAAAACTTTATATTGAGTTTTAGAATTTGCTGACGATTTCCATGAGTTCATAACCTAGTTGTTAAATAAAGAGACGAGAGGAAACTAATCATTGTGCCAACACTAGCCCAGCGTGAGTGTTGAGGTAGTGTTTAATACAAGATACAAAAACGGAAAGTGCTTTCTGATTCCTTTAGAAGATATTGCATTAAAAAGAAAGAAAAATTGATATGGTAATTCTTTGTTCGCGCCTTAATTTCGTCAAAAATTTAATTTGTGCTATTTCTGTCTTCTCGAAGTACGGCTTTTCAATTAGCCTACAGCGAAGGAGGTTTTAGTGGCTTTCATCTTTCGAGTGTTAAGCCCCACCATTTTGGATTCGCTGAAGACTGGGAGAATTAGGGCGAGCGAGAACGAGAAATTCAAGATGGCGGTCTGAACAAACAATGGGAATACTAATCCACTCGCGCCGCCAAAATCCGTCATCAATGCAGGCTACTTCTGGATCACACTTCGTTACAGGGTGTTTATTAAAACAAACTAACATGAAATAATAAAGTACATCCAGATTAGACAAGGGAATTAACAATGAGATGGATTTTCTTTGCTTTTCAGTGTTTGTTTGCCACTTTCGTCGTTGTTAAAGGAGCAGTGTCAAGAGGACTGTACTTTGCAGTTTAAGGTCAATTCAGTTCTAAAATCATTACATTGAGGCTTTAATCATAAACAAATGCTTCTGTACAGCTACGACGAAGATATCAAATGAATTTTATCAAAGAGGGTTAACCATAATAAATTTCTTGAGGATTTTTGGAACACGTAGCATCAATCTATTTCCATCTATGCCATCTGTAGCGACAGGCGGTAGTTTCAATACCTTCAAACAGTCTTCAATAACAAAACTAGATCATTAGTTTTAAAATTCAGTTGATGCTTTGCCACCTGGAGTTTTATAAAGTTGACAATTTAAATAGCGTGACAATGCCCCTTTAATGATCACTGAATGAATGAACTTGATTTGAGTGTCAGAGTATTTAGCTTCATTAAATAAATGATTGTGGACACTCAAACAAAAATAAAGATGAACGATGAATACAAACTTATTAATCTATTTATTACAATCATGATTAAGGTATTTGTGACTGCTCAAGCGATAAAAGCAGACTAACTTGCTGGTAGCTTCCTCGAGGAAGAAAAATGTAAAGAGCTGCATGCACCAGGACACTGAGCCAGGCCCGACACTGAGGACACTAACAGAAGGAAATGTAGAACAGATTTCCCTCAGATAAAACCAATTTAGTTTGGGTGGGTTTAGCCTTAACTCTGATCTAAACGATGAACTTTGCAGAATAACGACAATGACGCAGGGAAAATGTTGCCCTTTTTCGGCTGGGCGTGGGCAAATACCCCCAAAATTAAAATCACTAATTGCACAGGAAACTCCGTGCAAACACTAATTGATTACGAAACTTCGAGGCCATACTCGCTATATCGACCCGTTAAACGAGGAAATTTTACCAAGTCAGGGAAAGAAAGGGAGATGACCGCCAAAATTGGACGAGGTCAAGGCCAAGTCCAATTTGCAATCATGCAGGTTTTGAATTCAAATATTTCCCAAATTGGACGAGGATGTGTTTGTTTTACTTGTTAATTATATTGTGCACCAAACTGTTTAAATCACTTGTTAATTTGGATACTATCCAAACAAGAGACGATACATGATCATTTCTTGATTTTAATTAAGATAATTTGGTTAGTCAGTAAAATTATATATCATATAATAATCGTGCGGCTTCTTGTGAAATAGATTTGAAGCATGCACAATAACCTCAGCGCAACGAAAAAAAGTTCCTCTTCCAAATTTTAGGCGCAAACGGTCCATCCGTTCTTCCGTCTTCAATTTAAGGTTTTAGAGCTCTCAAAGAAAGGCTAAGGGTTCTTCCCGAATTAGGGAGATGATAGAGACCTTGTTCCGGGTACTGTTGAAAGTCGTGACACTGGTGATGCCCGTTAAACGAACTTTGTTTCCTATCCTGGTGCTTAGAGGTTTTTACCTTGCGGTATTTTTGTACGTAGGTGAATTTTTTCAGACCGAATACCTCTTCTCTTAACAAAAAAACCACAAGACATTTGAAACGCAAAGCTTCTTTCCGATATCTCCCTCACCCCTCCATTTGTTTGCCCCTCCGAAAATGAACCGCCCACCCAAAGATTTCAGGACCACAACACCGCTCATTTCGCGCGGTGCAAAGCAAGAGCGTAAAACAAAATCAACCGCCAATACGGGTCTGGTCAGACTGGAGTCGTAGGGTCAAACCACCTCATTTTTCGTGCAACCATTTCTCCTTGGCCTCGATGAGTCAAGCTTCCCTGAGCCCTGACATTTCTCTTTTTTTCCGCTTAATGGAAAATAAACAAGCCAAATGAAAAGAGGGCCTGTACCTATTGTTCAGAGCTGACTGCACCAATCTGATACAACTACACGAAGATTGTCCATTTATTGTCATTCAATAGCTCTACTTGGAATTCATTAAACTAATTACTTTATAAAGTGAATGCTAGTGAGTAAAGGTGCTCCCTATCTACTGAATAATATACAGAGTTTTCCGTGGCATGTTCATACCGATCCAACCGTCAAGAAAATATTGTCAGATTTTCTCATGTCCCGTTAATAGACTATCTTCCACTAGTCTATTACTTCCTGCACAGACCGACACTCTACCATCAGTAAACGTGATTAGAAATAGCTTACATTTGTGGATGACCACAACTGGACCTCGATCACTGTGGAATGCGATAAAGGTTTCCTCAAGTTTAATACGTGGGCAGATAAGGGATTTGGCAAGTATAAGTCGGTATAATGTAGCGCGGGGTAAGCCATGTTATCTTTTAGCGTATTGTTTCAAGGTGTGGAATTTTCTGTACAATCTTCAGCAATACGATAGTTTCCGGTGGAACGAGAAAAGAAAACCAACAAGCAAAAAATGACACTTTAAGGAAGTGGGGAAGATCGAGATGGATTAAGAAGATTTGGTTCAAATTCGTTAATTGTGAACTCGATCCAAGAACACGTTTTAGTTCTTGTATGTTTCAACAACTTGATGACAGGCTATTGAGAATAATAAAAAAAGATATCTATGCTTAAACACTAGAACCTACAGGTCGCAGACTAACTCAGCATACTCCAAACAATTTTTTTTAAAATTGATAATCACATTAAATAATTACATTTACAAAAACAAAACACTTGACAAGAGACATTAACAGAGTAAAGCAAAATTCGTTATCAAATTATATATATATAATATATATATATATATATATAAAAATACAACAGGTCAATGAAATAATACGGAGTTAATACATCCTCCAAACAATTTACTACGAGTGAATTAGCGTCGCTGAGAATTAATATGCTTGCTATGACTATCAAGTTAAAGCTGATCATAGTTCACCGAAAGCAGAGCTTTTACATCAAGTAATAACAAAATGTTATTCAATATGGAGCATTATTTAGTGCAACAAAAAGCTGCATGGCAAGCCAAATAACAAGCTTTGCATTCTAGTAAAATTGGATTATAAATTGCCATTTTCTAGAATTTGGACTTTAGAACAAGAAACCTACACGAAAACAACAAAACCTCCTACGTTGTCTTTAGCTGAAGAGCACGAAATTAGATTAATTATGAAGTCAAAGTTCGCCATACACGAAATTAGATTAATTATGAAGTCAAAGTTCGCCATAATTGTTAATCTTAGCCATTTCTTTCAATTTATCCACAAAGCGAAGGCTTGGAGCACGCTTGTTGAGACGCTCCAGTGACGCTCTTATGCCACATTTTAAGCGTCCATGATATCATAAAGGGGAAGCTTTAGTATAATAATCTGAAGGGATGTTGCAATTTATTAGACCGGATTGTTCACGGTATTCACTTACCCTCCAGGTCACATTGCCTTTATGTGAATTGAGAGTTTGTTAGCATATACTAGTTTTTTTTTTAAGGAAACGGTGGGTGGCTGTACGATTAAAAAAAAAACTCCACAGACGTTTCAGGAAACTTAATTAACAGGATTAAAATCAAAAGCACAGAAAACGGCTCAAAATTAACTACCTGACAATGTTTAATGGCGGATTATGGTGTGCTGTCGAGAAACATTTACTTTTGAAATTAGTGTGCTAAATTAAGATGTGGTGGGATAGTATATCTACGAGACGAGCGAAGAGACGATACATGTCATGTCATAAATCATGACGGGAAACGAAATATGGGCGCGACTTGTCTAGCACTATGGATGATCCGTTTTTCTTTGTCGAATCTATCTTTCCAACGTTGAGGAAATACGAAGCAAAATTAGAAGGTCGGCGGTAATCTGAACAGTGAAGCGGTCCCTAAAAAAAAGTTCAAATGTTGTTGTTTATGGTGATCAGTGCACTTAGCTTCACCTGACGCTCTGTTTGTTCTGTAGTGATCAAAGCGAGAGGCGCCAAATAATCACCAATACCAAAGCGCCTGTTCAACCACACGCAAAACTCGATCGAAAAATTCTACGTCAACTGATTAACTTTACTCGATCGGACTCCTGAAAATACACGAGCTAAAGAAATCTTTTCTGGTTGCTCTTTCTACAGGTACCAGCGAGCAGCACAAGAGGAGCAGGGAATGTTGTTGCTTTTTTTTCTGTTTCATTTTCATGGTCCCCAGGAAATAATGAGATTGTCTTGATGCAACTACCGGTATATTGCAAAGGAGTTTCTAATATAGCTTAGGATAAAGAACATACAAAAGTCGCGTCTCGCAGACAAAAAAGATAGACAATACTAAAATTTATCCATTAGATAAGACCTGAAAATCCCTCACGCGGTATGATTTTGTAACTTGAGTTTATTTTGAAAGGATATTGGTATCATATATTTTAACACTGTGCCGCTGTTCTAAGGTTCAAGGCTCTGTCTAGGAGGAAGTGAGAACCTTTTGTGAGCTTAAATTAAAACAACTTAAAAAAGATTTCCGCGTGTAAACGGAAGTAAAAACAGATTTGAGCCATATCGGTTCGCCATTGTCTTGTTATGTTCTATAAAAAGCCATTTCATCTGAAACAAGCAAAGTTAAAAATACACTACCACTTGGGAAATAAATTTCTATAAAAGAACGCGACAGTCTCCTCCTCATTAGACATGTCCGCTGTAATAAATCTAAGCTGATTATTCTGTAAAGTAGTTCTTTAAACTCGTCTTTTTTACACGAACGTTGATCTTCGTTAAAATTGAGAATTACAGATTTCTAACAGGTCCTAACTGACTTTTCTGTTAGTATATTAAGCGCTCAAAAAATAACTCAGTGGATTAGTCACAGTTTCTACTTAGAACTTGGTATCACAAGTGGTCTAAATTCTTCATTTTTCCAACAAACAAGAAAAAGAGAAAAAAATCCTGTAGGGATGATGTCTAAACACATATCTATTTTAAGGACGTTCGCGCCCATTGCTACTGCGCATCTCTTGTGCGCACGCTAGTCATTGGTCACGCGCGTGCCACGTCATTTTCAAGCGCGCGCACCGAGTCGAAAACTCGACAAAATATAGAGCTGATGACCTTTGCGTTAACTTGGTGTGCGAATATTTTGTTGGATGCTCGGTGACCCCACTTTTTTTTCGGCAGATCACTTCCTTTTCTGATTCTTTCCATTATACTGAAAAACAAAAGAAATCTGTAGGTGGGAAGTTTTAATTATTTCTCATATACTATTCAAATAGGGTCGAATTGGTACGTGGATACAGGTGTGCGTAACTTAGAAGTTGTATTTTTAAAGGCTAATTCTAGCTGATTTAATGACATATGTAGCAAATATCTATCAAATAAGCCCATATATGCTGTTTCAAACACACAAAACTTACATATGATTCTTCAACTTAAGGCGGGGGTACACCCGAAAGCCGTATTTTGGCTGGGTTTTATGTTTTTAATGCAAATATCTCGTTTACGTTTCAAGCAATCAAGAATCTCTATGTTCATTTCACATATCTATGTTTTGGGTCGTTTTGTAAATGTTTTGGTGATTTTTAGGTATATTTGGAGTTAAATAGTTTTTCTCAAAGAATTAGTAAAATTTATGGTAAAGGAAACTGGGAGATTTGGTGTTGTTTTAAATTAGAGTTTGAAGTTAAAAATAGGTAGATACACTCCAAACAGTTGCCCAACAACCTGGGGTGCCATTGTGCGGTCGGGCAACCGTCTGGTGGTGTTCCAAAACCCTTTTTTTCCCTTTCAACCTCTCTTTAAACTTACCAAAATTTCACTGAAATTCGGGTGTACCACCGCCTTCAATATATGCCGATAGTAATGAATCCGCGGACACAATCGCCTCGAATGACTGGAAATCCTAGAAATGCTATGGTCTGAGCTGCGCCTTATCTTCAAAACGAGTTCAGTGACCCCGATTATTTTTACGTTTTTAATCTGGGAAGTTTTTGGGCGCGAACGTCCCAAAGGTTCAACCTTTGGACTTCAGACAGTAACTTCAGCCGTGCGTTCAGCTCAGAGACAATCAGGATTCTTCAGTTCCTAGGTAGGGCATTTGTTTTGCAAGGTTCTGTTAAGCTTGATTTTGATTACTGATTGTGAGGGGTAGCTTTTCCCAGTTTTCCTCAAAGCTGATTTTCTTGAATTAATTTGGAAACTGTTAACGAATCTCAGCCAGCTCCTTTACACAACTATCATTCTTCATACAGTTTACACACCCTTGTTTGGCCGCAATACAAGATGTATTTATCATGTGGGTTACGGAACCTTACCTAGTACATTTACCAATGATGTAAAAGTTCCAGAACGATTTCCGTTTGAATGTAAATGGTAAGACAATATTGGCTTGACCAATCGGACAATTTTGGGAAAAAATTAAGGTCAACATGCAAGTTTTATGATCAGGCACACAAGCGAGTCACTCGTGGCGGACTTTTTTGCCAGTAGCTGCAGAGTAGTTGAAGAGCGTTTAAATTTGGTTGCCTCTTTAGATACATAAATAGCCACACCTAAACCGCGAGTTGAAGCTGTTCAAGATTTGATCTGATCTACGATGTACGTGCAAGAAATCTCGGATTCAAGAGGAAGTATTTTCTCGTAAACGTTTACATAAAATTAATTACGAAAGAAGTAAAATCTCTGGTATTCTCTACTACGAATAGCGTTGTTGCGGGAAAAACAAAGATATTAAATGCCGTCTAATTTTCAGTTTATAAACATAATAGAATGTGACCGTAATAACAAGTGCAATGAAATAACAATGGCCTGAACAAGAGGAGTTATCTATGTGCAGTGAAATATTGTTATTCCTGCACCTCCAAACTTTCTCTAAGTACATCAAATTCCAGCAGGCTGCGAGCAGGCTCTACTTTGAATCATCCTCGCAAGCATAGAAGAGCAAAGCGATATAGAGGGAAGGAGCCTCGCGAGGAGGTGCCACTTTCTGGTTTCGCTCGCTGCTTCGCCGCGCTCGATTTTACGCTCGCAGCTACGCCGCGCGTGCTTCTGCTCCATCGTGAGCCTGCTCGCAGGCTAATTGTGAAATGAGTTCTGCCCTCGCGGTTTGGGATGTAACGAGAACAATTCACGTAGAACAAATAAGAAGCTTGACTCAGTGTCTCTACTACTGCTTCAGGAAACAATCAGTACAAAACAGAGGGGAGAAATTTAATCATAAAAGATACCGGATTATCCTCGAAATTAAGGAATGTCGTTGGCGTGCGATCTTCCCCGTAATTTACAATAGTCTGAAACCAACAACCTGCACTGAAAAACCCGCGGTTCATCCAGCATTCACCCTGCAGTGAGCACAACCTCTTGTAACTTGTTTGACAGAAATGCTTTACTCCATAACCCAGAAAGACCCGTGAAGACCTGGCTATAAGCCCAGGCGTGCTTCTTCGCTCGCCCGCTTTTTCGCTCGCTTGTTCGATATCCGCCTGGAGAAGGAAAGGAATCGGCTGCTATACGCAGGCTAGCAAATTTCCGAGCCCGTTTCTGAAGTTAGACAACTTTTATTACTAATCTTCCAGTAATGTGCACTTGCTAGAAACTAACTACAAGCTTAAATCTCAGTTATCACTTGCGTGAAAGTGTGTTACTAATTTCCGTTTGATGCTCACTCGTTTCCTGTATTTGACATACTCTGGACCGCAATTGACTCTAATGTCAGGCATCTGTTAGAAAGTTTTTGACATCTGTTATGTTACAGAGGGATTATCAGTTTCCGCTGGTCGCAACAACATCAAAAAAATATTGCCAGGTCAGTGATATTGATAGCAGTCACGGGTCTTCTAGAACTGAAACTCGATCGAGTACCGGATCGCGGAAGCAATCGATCACGAACATACAGACACAGAGACTAGGGCATGAAAAGAAACTAATTACAGTAACAAAACTGTGATAGCTAAATTGTACTGATTCATTTGTGACCGCTTGTGCTTGAACTTGTCTACCATTTTGTATTTGAGAGGCAGACCAAACTAACGTGCGAAAGACGAAAACCAAAGGTGCGGTTTTTCTGCTTAAGTGTTTCGTTAAAAAAATGCACGCAAGTACAGTAGCTGCTAGTTTGAAAACAGTAGAATCTCGATTTTTCGAGCCTCCCGACAACTCGAACCAAAAGACGTCAAAGTTTCCTCTCCGAACACTGTAATTTTATCCCCGATTTCTCGAACTATCCGAGTTTTCGTGTCCTTTGGAGCTTCGAAAAGTCCTGATTACACTAAATTAAAATAAGGTAAAAAGCTGAAAGCTTTTTCTTTTTTTAAACATGATTTAAGCTGAAGTGGCTAACTGCATTCTTTCTCTTATACGGATTTTTTTACGGATGTTTTCATTCGTGTTTCGACCATCAATTCTATCTTATCAGTATTCTGATTGTATAAGCCACAGCGGACCTGTACGCAGCATGAATGCCCCCATCATCTCGGGAAAATCTTTGGACTTTAAACGGTCATCATAATGTACGATTTCCAGTGGCTGCAACGGTACTGAATTACCTAAAGGTCACTTAACTTTAATTTTGGTACCTATCCTAAGTTTCTGGAAAGCTAGTTAACGCGTGGAAGACGATTATATTTTGAAAATAAAAACATAAAGCCTTGGAATGCAGCGGCCATCTTTCGATGCCGATAAGCCTAGTATGATTTGGTTTTGTTCACCTGATCAACTATTTGCCCATTTGAAGTACTAGTTAATTGTTTGCCTGCTTGAATTAATTTGTTCTTGTATTTTGGTGAATTAAAGTAAGCTAGACTAAACTGTTTTTCCTCAGAATTTTTGTATTTCTAACCTTTAAACTATGCCTTGGATCACTTTCCCATCGAATATAATAGTATGAACAGCTCATGATAGATTGCTAAATTTTTAGTTTCGTCTCAATATCAATGGCCATGAAGGCTTTGTATGAATTAACGCTACATCGACTTAGATGAACTCTGTTTAAGAGTTATGGAACATTTTCCTATCTGTATTGAGTGAATTGAAATTCTGCTCTGGCCGTGCATCGTTCCGATCACAACTGAAATGGCGGCTTTTCGCGTGTCGGGAACATCTGCTAATATTTCGTGTCTATATAACTCAAACGATCCCTGGAAAACTAAACGAAGGATATTCACTGCCATGTGACTTGAAAACCGTAAAACGTTATATTGAATTGTAGAATTTGCTGACGATTTCCATGAGTTCATAACCTAGTTGTTAAATGATCTTAAATAAAGACACGAGAGGAACGAATTTTGTGCAAACACTAGCCCAGCGTGAGTGTTGAAGTAGTGTTTAAAACAAGATACAAAAACGGAAAGTGATTTCTGATTCCTTTAGAAGATATTGCATTAAAAAGAAGGAATAATTGATATGCCGGGTAATTCTTTGTTCGCGCCTTAATTTCGTCAAAATGTTTTTTGTGCGATTTCTGTCTTCTCGAAGTACGGCTTTTCGATTAGCCTACAGTGAAGGAGGTTTTAATGGTTTTCAACTTTCGAGTGTTTATCCCCACCATTTTGGATTCGCTGCAGACTAGGAGAATTTGGGCGAGCGAGAACGAGAAATTCAAGATGGCGGTCTGAACAAACGATGGGGAATATCCACTGGCGGCCGCTGGATCACACTTCGTTACAGCGCTAGCGTGTTTATCAAAACAAACTAACATGAAATGATAAAGTACATCCAGATGAGACAAGGGAATTAACAATGAGAAGGATTTTCTTTTCTTTTCTGTTTTCGTTTGTCACTTTCGTCGTTGTTAAAGGAGCAGTGTCACGAGAACTGTACTTTGCAGTTAAGGTCAATTCTGTGCTAAAATCATTACTTTGAGGCTTTAATCATAAACAAAATGCTTCTGTACAGCTACGACGAAGATATCAAAGGAATTTTATCAAAGAGGGCTAACCATAATAAATTTCTTGAGGATATTTGGAACACGTAGCATCAAAAATTGAAAGACTTGGCAATTTTTTTCAAGTTTCCGTGAATCTATTTCCATCTATGCCATCCGTAGCGACAGGCGGCAGTTTCAGTACCTTCAAACAGTCTTCAATAACGAAACTAGATCATTTGTTTTGAAATTCAATTGATGCTTTGACACACCTAGCGTTTTATAAAGTTGACAATTTAAATAGCGTGACAATACCCCTTCAGAATGATCACTGAATGAATGAACTTGGTTTAAGTGTGAGAGTATTTAGCTTTATTTAATAAATAATTGTGGACACTCAGATAAAAAATAAAGGAATAGATAAATGAATAACACACATAAATAGATTTGTACACATATGTTAAAATAAGGTAAGAACGTAAAACGATGAATACAAACTTATTAATCTATCTATTACAATCATGATTAAGGTATTTGTGACTGCTCATGCGATAAAAGCAGACTAACTTGCTGGTAGCTTCCTGGAGGAAGAAAAATATAAAGAGTTGCATGCACCAGGGCACTGAGCCAGGTCGGACACTGTGGACACTAACAGAAGGAAATGTAAAACAGCTTTCCCTCAGCTAAAAGAAATTTGGTTTGGGTGGGTTTAGCCTTAACTCTGATCTAAACTATGAACTTTGCGGAATAGCGACAATGACGCAGGGAAAATTTTGCCCTCTTTCGACTGGGCGTGGGCAAATATCCCCAAAATTAAAATCACAAGTTCCACAGGAAACTCCGTGCGAACACTAATTGACTACGAAACTTCGAGGCGATGTCCGCTATAAAGCACAGACCCGTTAAACGAGGAAATAACCAAGTCAGGGAAAGAAAGGGAGATGACCGACAAAAAATTGGACGAGGTCAAGGCCAAGTCCAATTTGCAATCATGAAGGTTTTGAATTCAAATATTTTCCAAATTGGACGAGGATGTGTTCGCTTTACTTGTTAATTACATTGCGCACGAAATCGTGTTTAAATCACTTGCTAATTTGGACCTTGAAGAGACGATAGATGATCATCTCTTGATTCAAATTAAGATAATTTGGACAGTCAGTAAAATTATATATCATATAATAATCGTGTGGCTTCTTGTGAAATAGATTTGAAGCATGCACAATAACCTCAGCGCAACGAAAAAAAGTTCCTCTTTCAAATTTCAGGCGTAAACGGTCCATCCGTTCTTTCGTCTTCGATATAAGGATTTAGAGCTCTCAAAGAAAGGCTAAAGGTTCTTCCCGAATTAGGGAGATGATAGAGACCTTGTTCGTTACTATTTAAAACCGTATTACGAGTGATGCCCATTAAGCGAACTTTGTTTCCTATCCTGGTGCTTTCAGTGCAGTTTTTACCTTGCGGTATTTTTGCCCGTAGGTGAATTTTTCAGGCCTAATACTAAACACAAGACATGAAACGCAAAGCTTCTTTCCGATATCTTCCCATCACCCCTCCATTGGTTTGCCCTTCCGAAAATAAACCGCCCACCCAAAGATTTCAGGACCACAACACCGCTCATTTCGCGCAGTGCAAAGCAAGAGCCTACAACAAAATCAACCCACATTACAGGTCTGGTCAGACTCGAGTCGTAGGGTCAAACCACCTCAATTTTCGTGCAACCATTTCTCCTTGGCCTCGACGAATCAAGCTTCCCTGAGCCCTGACATTTCTCTTTTTTTTCCGCTTAATTAAAAATAAACAAGCCAGATGAAAAGAGGGCCTGTACCTATTGTTCAGAACTGACTGCACCAAACTGATACAACTA
>JAHPZR010031752.1:0-13397 GCA_019787425.1 Platygyra sinensis | reverse complement strand
CTTACCTACAGACGATGTTACATGAGCTGATTTTTAGAGCCAATTTTTAGTACCTATTTTTAATCCATGTTACACAAGACAAATTTTAATGCAACTTTGTGGCAGCAGCAGTTGACGATGGTATGTCACACAAGAAGATTTTTAATTCAACATATAAAATTTGGACAACAATGTTGCAGGTTGAATTGCTTACAAAAACTTGCAATGTGTAACCGCAATGAGATGTTGCATTAAAAGTCCCCCGTGTACTATGTCACATGACATCAATTTTTAACACAGCATTGTTGCATCAAAAATCTGCATTAAAAATCGGCTTAACGTTACCTTAAAGACACAATGCAATGACCCCAGCCACTGGACTCAAACCCAGATCACTTGTTCCAGAGTCTAGCCACAGTGTATTGGTTTTCATTATTAGTTATATTGGGGTTCTAGGGAATGGGTTACCAATTTTAAGGGGAACAGTTAGGTGGTGGCTTTTGTTTGCCCACCTACCTCATAGCAAATCTTAAAAATAAAATTAAAAAATAACATAAAATGGATGTGTCAATTATTTGACCACTTCTTTTATATTTTTTATCATCCAGACCCTTAACTATCTTTACTACATATAGCTTCATTGTGTAATTCCAGAACAGATCCATACCTCCCCCACGGAAGGGATTTTTTCTGAGACCCCCAAACCCTCTCAAGGCTGCTGCCTAACAGGAGCCCAACAGCCTGGGGCACCCAAGAAAGTCCTTTGGGCGCCTAAATTTTTGCAGCAGCTCCCAAAACATTACCTGTTGGGCTCCTAACGTTTTGGCTTTAGCCCTTCTGGGCTCCTTGAAATATTTGTAAGGCAACAACAGCCTTGCCTCTACAAATTCCAATTAAGCTTCATACATTTCTTTAATTTTTAGGCCTTGCAGATCCCCCCACCCCCCCCCCCCCGAAATTCCAATCCCTTCTGTGGGGGGAGTGGGTATGTTTTCTTAACTGCACGGTAGCCTCTTCCACTGTGGATAAACGCAGTTTGTCCATTGCTACGACTGAACAGTAACTCATCAATAAAATTTACTAATAAAAATTTCAGGTGTGGTGTAAAAAGACTTGTAACCATGACAGCCTGGTGCACCCAACCAGGACCAAACAATTCATGGCTTGTGGATTGGATTATTAACCCACTGTTTCTGAATGGTATGATTAAAGACATGGCTACAATGGAGAAGCTGTTGGAGAGTACCGATCCTCAGACGCTGAACTACACTATAGTTAGACCTTGTGGATTAATTAATGGTAAGTCTCACTCACTCCAGCTAATCGCCTGTAAACATATCCTAAACTAAGCTTCATCTTGGTTCAATAGGGTGTTTTTTTCAAGGTGGCTTAATTTATTACTAATTATTTAGAAGTTGCTTGATGGAGGCAGTGGCTGGAGAGGAATAATTAAAGGATACTGTACCATGTGGTCAAGATTTCTTAACAAGGAAATGGGACGGAAAACATCAATTGAAATGTTCCTCTGTGTTAATTCCTTGGAGAGGAAGGTGCTTTTATCTGGGGCATTTGCATCTAAGATTTATGGGTGGGATCTTAAAGCGAGGCATAAGTACATGTAGTGTTATAAGTTATGTTGTTTCAGTGTTAAAGCATCGTAAAGAAGGGAAGGACAAAGTGAGTCTAATGTTTCTATAGCTCTGATCAAATGGTTCCAAAGGTTTGCAATTTTTCCCTGCCCAGTCGGAAGATGTTGGGACATGTTAGGCAAAAAATTAATCCAGTTTCAGTTTATTCACACTTATTCACGCATAATATTAATTTACAAGAATAGAAAGAAGAAAGGTAAAAAAAGGAAAGCTAGCTTACATGTACACTAGGCATTAATTTGAAATAGTGCGTAGTGGCCAAAGCAGCAGAGCTTTCGAGTTGGCCACTACCACAGTGCAGTTACCAGTGAGAGGCTGTTATTTACAGAATATGCATAAGGTAATCACTATTTAAGATAGAGAACTAGGTAAAATAGATTAATTACATGTAATTAATCGATAGAGCTAGATATTAATTGAAATTTGTTCACTGACCGTCTGGTAGGAGACGCTTATATTCTCTTTGAAGGTATTAAATGGCAGACACTTAACTTCAATGAGTATTTCCTCCCAAGTTGAATTTTGTGTGAGATTTGTCCAAAATGCTTTCTGTTACGCCGAGTTACTTTGATAGGTAATAAAGGCTGGACAACACTGGGAACATTTAACTAAAGGACCAATGAACGTTTTTTTTCTAGGTGAACGTAAAGGGAATTATAAAGTCGAAGAAGGACAATGTAACACGGGTACCAGGATTTTGATGGCACGTGCCGATGTAGCAGAATTCATGCTGAAGGTTTTGGAAAGCAACGAGTACGACAGGAAAGGATTTGCAATCGGTGGATTATGATATCACGCGCAAAATGAAATCAAGATATCCGTGCCTCCCAGTGAAAGACGGCCGCTGGCGTTTCGCCTGTTTTTCAACCATAGACGGACTCTAGACGTATTCTTTACAACATACTTACTCCCCAGAGTCGACACCGACCTCAGCTGACGTCAGAAATCGCCAGGGTTTATAAAAGGACATATTCAGTGCCCGAATAGCTTCTACTTCTTCCAGAGAAGAGAAGTCGTGAACACACTCGATGGAAGTCGATGTGTTTTTTGAAACAACTGGTGGCGGACTTTGAATTGCAACCTCACCCCATTTATCTGTAAACGTGTATTTCGGCTGTAAAGTGCCGTCTGAAGCCAGCAATTTAGCCAGAACAACACTGTTAAAACAAAAGGTGGCTGAATTGTGAAGGCGGTCTGTAAATTGTTTTAGTACATGAACAGTGATACTGGTAAAAGCCTAAAGGAATTTATACATTCCTTGCAACCATTAACGATTCTGAAAATTCGCAGTTTTGAACACTTTTTCCTTTTTGGTTTTATAGCATGTCTGTAAACTAGCCAAAGGATCTTGAAATGAGAGATTGTGTACACGTTAAATAAGTCTATCTTATTAGACGTTTTATTGTGTAGTATCGCCGAGTATTTTTACGAGTTGTGCCGTATTTTGAGGAACCCATAAGGTGAGTCAAAATACAAACAACGAGTAAAAATTCTCAGCGATACTACATAACAAAACGTCTAATAAGAGATTTATTATCATACACGCCAAGTTGTTATGTCCGTGCGGGCAAATCTCGCGCCGGTGCTCTGGAGTACAAATACCGCGTGATATTTGTACTCGTTTTGAGCGTTATTTGTACTCTACGAAGTGCAGTTGCATAGAAAGCCATGTAATAAGCAAACCATTTCTGGGGTGTGTTAACACGAGCAGTATACGACCCTCTTTATTATGTCTTTTAAATCAAAATAACAACACAACGAAACTCAAAGTACCATTAGATAATAACCACAAAGTGCAGTATTGAACTTACATTTTCAGCTAAAAAAAACAACATTACTGTAATATTGCTACAGTAACATGATAAGCTACAACGTTTTTTAAACGCTTGAAAATAAAGGTACAAAAAAATAAAAACCCTTTAGTCATTGAATATTTCATTCAGACGGCAAAGAGGCGGTCGTATGACTCGAATGAATATAAATAAAGGCGTTGTCCAACTGATACAGTTTCAACATTCA
Source organism: Platygyra sinensis (assembly GCA_019787425.1). Lineage (NCBI taxonomy): Eukaryota > Metazoa > Cnidaria > Anthozoa > Scleractinia > Merulinidae > Platygyra > Platygyra sinensis. Next base: position 9,750 of record JAHPZR010031752.1, on the reverse strand, counting down.
TTCAACATTCAACATACTTTCAACATTCATATGTACCCTCACTTTCTTTTCGCCGCGATTCACCACCTAAACCGTCCCCGACTCTCTCTGTCTGACCTCGTAGCTCAGCCGGCAGAGTAACGGTAGATCTAATCCGGAGGTCATGGGTTCGATTCCCCACGAGGTCAAAAGATTTTTTCTTTATCTCGTGTGGTTCCCTAGGCCTGATTCCCTTTACTAGAGCTAACGCCTAGGGGTTATTCATGGTTCAATTAGCGCTTTAATTTACACTTCAGAGTTAATTCTCTGTTCCACCATTTGTTTCGAGAAAGTTATTATGGGTGATGGTGGTTTTTACGGTTGCTTGATTGAACCTCAAGGTGTTTCAGCGTAATGGAAGGAAACGGCACAAACACGTATTCGTTATTTCTCGTTCCTTGTTGCTGAATCATCTTGAACCTCGATCAAGCAAAGGGTTCTGTCCTGGTCTACCGGTTCACAAGGGAATAACCATTGTTCTTTCCTTGTGTACGAGTCATTGGTGAGCTGTTGGGTATTGTTTGGTCCTTTGTAGCGGCTCTTGTGTACCGGTACAAGAGGACAGAACCAAGCAAAGCCAAACTCTTACTACCCATAATGCTAATCGGCATTGTCGCGTACGCTTTTACACTTTCGTGGGACAACCTTTGTCGAAAAAACCGTATACAGCTGTTTCGAGAAAGGGTGTCCAAAAGAAGCATAAAAGCGTACGCGACAATGCCGAAAGGCATTATGGTAAACTGTCAATTTGAGTCAACGAAAACATGACGGCAATGCTGTCGAAAACGTCAGCTAGAAATACATGCTCACGCTTTTTTACTGACATTGAGATAAAAGTGAGTTTCAAAATTCAGTCAAATGAACCAGACCATGAATTAGTAACAAAGGGTTAGGATTCACAGAGAAAGCATGATTCTGACGACTTTAACCGTACTTATTTTATGTCGTGCTTCGCAGAGAAAGTCGGAGAAATGTACCAAAAATCGTGCTGCACGTGCGGAGGCATTGCTAATGAACCCTTTGTGTTTGGACGTGTTTTTGCCCCCGCAGGGTTTTGGCCCAGAGGCCAAAACCCGAGGAGGCACCCTAGAAGTCCCCGCGTGTATACATATAAGGAATTTCAAAAATGTAAAGATGTAAATAAGTAAGTAAATTGTAGTACTGCGAAAAAATCTCGATTTGATCAAACTAGGCGCGCACGGTCGTCTCGGGTAATATTTCAGCAAGTGCGCAAGGTGCTGTCGGGTAGATGTCATTTTGCAACCACGAGGTCTTCGAGCAGCGCTTCAAGGTCTTGCGAGCGAGAGGTTGCGTTTCGTCGTCTTCTACCAGCATTTCGAGTTCTTTCTAGCAGTGTTTTAAAGTTTCCAACCGCGAGTTTGCATTTCGCTGTTATCTAGCAGCATTTCAATCACGAGTTCGTGTTTTGCCATCTTCTAGCAGCGTGTCAAGGTTTTGCAACCACGAAGTCGCGTTGCGCGGCGTTACGCCATCTTTAGCTATAGCAGCCTTTCAAACCAGGAGTTCACGTCTTTGAGCAGCATTTCAGGGTGATTATTTTGCAGTTCAGTGATTTATTTGAATTCAAAAGCATTCAACAGCACTGAATAAAATTATTCGGTACAAAATTTGATTTGTTAGACACAAATCAGCAACGGGGTCGACAGACTCGATCCAACTGAAACAAGTTGGAGCTCCAACAATTTTCTAGACTCTACCTTGTGCTGAATTCCATATGTCTGTGTGGCTTCCGCTGTTATCCGCGTGTAATTTGCGTGTAGTTGACACCACTGTTTTTTGCCGGTTTTTTTCTCTTGATATTGCAAGATATGTTTTAGGCTCTCTCAAATGTTAGCTAGTTTGAAATATTCCTTTGGCATTTCGTTTATTTGGATGGCTTATTTTTACTGAGTAATCTTATGTGGCGTAGAGCCCAAGTGACGACTGGGTGACTGGCAGGGATCCAAATGTAAATGTGAATGTTTTGCGGCGTTTTCGTAAAAGCTTGACTAATTTACATATGTGCCGACTGTAAAGCGATACTTCTGTTTACATCTCACTTCTGTTCTGCTTTCGAGATACGTTTTCTCGTACCCTCTTTTCTTTCATAACAATGTTATTTTTCCGGCCCAGGCTGAATATTCTTATTTTTCTGCCGATTTTAGGCTGAAAATATTCTTGTATTATTCTTACATTATAGCTTATGACATTTCCGTTTTAGAATATTACAAGTGTTTGGTATCTGGATCCGGATCGCGTTACATTATTGTGCATGTGCTCCACCGTCAGCGGGGCCAATATGTCACGTCAAACAGTGATGGAAACGAAAGTACTCGATTTTTTTCAACTATGTCAAGGGCAATTGAGTGTAATCACGTAAAACTGTAATATCATAAAACTGCAACACCGCGGAGAAATATCTCTGCCGAGAAACAAACAGCCGATTCGCACTGTGTTGGTGTACAGTCGCTAATCATTGACAAATGTCTGACTTTTACTCAGATATTTTTGTTATGGACTGAATGTAAGCGAAAACAATCCCAGTTATCGATTCTCTGTTTTATTAGCTTGTGGTGTGAACACACAAAATTATATCTATCCTTTTCGAAATCTCAGCCTCGGCTTTATTCTTAAAATATTCTAAAAATTTAGCAAATTTCAGCCTCCATATTGTTATAAAATATATTTTTAAAAAGGAATGTATATCAAGACAATTGGTTTGTGTCATATTTATGAGAAGATGCCTAAGTTACTTGAACAGTATGAGTGACATAGTTTACAAAAAAATATAAAATTTTAGTTCATACAATAACGTTCAGTATTACTGTTTTCAATCAGCAGAAATAAAAGAAAGCGGGGGCAGCTTTAGTGATAACTATTACTAGTGGTAGCGTGATAGCGAGAGAGAGCTTCATTTTATAAGCCTGTACGTACTCTCACTTCATCTACGCTATATCCTAAGAACTCTTTCATCCAAATAGCTCGCTACCGTAGCGGGTCTTCACTGGACGGTCGTGGCATCTTCGATTCTGGACGTTCACTATAAGTTGAATTTACTTTTTTGAATATCTCCCATACTACCTTTCGGCATTGTCGCGTACGCTCTTACCCTTCTTTTGAACAACCTTTCGCGAAACAGCTGTATAAACAAACACCACACTACTGAAGCATTGTAATAACATGCCACAGAACATCCCAGAGACTAGGATTGTTTACCATATATAATTATATATACTGACACGGGGAGACCGGTTCGTCAATGGCTGTGCAACTGGTAAGCAAAAATGGCTGATGGTAAATTCGTTCGAATTGGTGATTTGACTCATTTACCAACTACTCTAAAACACCCAACAGTCCCATTGTACGATCCCGTCACATGATACGGAATAAATTATGCTGGGACGCAAAAAACGCAGTGGGACTTCCAAAACAAACGAACTCTTACCAGTCCAGCCAAGCCTGACTTTCCTTTGTTTTGAAAGTCCCATGGCGCTATTTGGGTCCCAGCATAATTTAGTCCGTACCATGTGACCGGATAGTGCAAAGGGCCTATTTCCCGAAATAGAAGATGACTTCGGCCACCAAGCTGCCGGTGAACAATTGTATACATTTTTCATCCGGATATTTCGATTGTAAAGGTTATTTTTTCTTTTCTTTTTTTTTTTGTTCCTTTTTTTTTCCAAAATTGTTCGATCGGTCGAGCCAACATTGTCTTAACATATCCGTTCAGACCGAAATTTCCGGAACTTTTCGATCATTGGTAAATGAACTAGGTAAGCCGGGTTACGTAACCCACATGATAGAGTACTGTGTGTAAACTGTATGAAGAATGATAATTGTGTAAAGGAGCTGGCTGAGATTCGTTAACAGTTTCAATCCAAGATATTAGCTTAGTTTGAGAGAAACTGGGAAAAGCTACCCCTCAGAATTGGTAATCAAAATCAAGCTTAACAGAACCTTGCAAAACAAATGCCCTAGGAACTGAAGGATCCTGATTGTCTCTGAGCTGAACGCACGGTTGAAGTTACTGTTTAAAGTCCAAAGGTTGAACCTAAAATAGATATATGTTTAGCCATCATCCCCCCAGTATTTTTTCTTTTTCTTGTTCGCTGGATCATGGAACAATGAATTTGTACTGTTATGGAGGACCTATGCAAATATCAAGTTTCTGGAATCTTCTAGAGTGTAAAGTCACCGTGACGATGCTTGTTCCAGAACTTTCTACGGTCACGCTGTTTAAAACATTCTGCCGAATGATGTCATCATAAAGTAATGCTTAATAAACTGAGAAACTCCAAATGATGTAATTATGATGTAATGTTACATAAATAGAAGCTTCACTGAAGAACGTTCTAGACCTATATCTGGTAAATGTATATAAAGAGTCAGCTAGGTAGTTGTGTTGGTTGTTTTCTCGGCAGTGGCCGAGTAGAGAAGTTACAGAGTTCTGTTGTTGTTCGGCGGAGACCGGGTGGAGAGGATATAGCGTGCTATTGCTGTAAAGGCTATTGGGGAACTTCGTTCAAGGTCAAGAGGACCATAAGGAGCTTTCTTAAAGATATCAAGATTTACCGTGAGTTCGTGTCAGTGGTGACTTAACTTTAGCAGTAGGCTTAACTTATTGTGATAATAGCTTTTACATTGTTCAGAAGTCGCTCTTCTGTAACTAAGGTTATACTACTTATCTTTAAATAAATGAGTTGGGTTCATTGAAGAGTTTCATAGTATATCTTTCTGTCGGTCGAGAGATACCGTAACTAAACAGTACCACTTGTGATAGCAACTTTTAAGTACAAACTGTGACATCCACTGGGTTATTTTTTGAGCACTTAGCAATGTGCTAAGAGAAAAAGTCAGGACCTCAGTGTACTATGGGACCTGTAAGAAATCTCTAATTCCCAATTTTAACGAAGATTAACGTCAGTGGAGAAAAAGACGTGCTTAAAGAACTACTTTACAGAACAATCAGCTTAGATTTATTACAGACATTTCTAATGAGGAAACTGTCGCGTTCTTTTATAGAAATTTCTTTCCCAAGTGGCTAGTGTATTTTTAACTTGTTTTTTTTTTCAGATGAAGTGGCTTTTTATAGAACATATTAAGACGGCAATGACGAACCGACTCGCTGTATCTGTTTTTACTTACGTTTACACGCAGAAATCTTTTAAACTTGTTTTAAGCTCGCAAAAGGTTCTCACTTCCTCCTAGACAAGGCCTTTAACCTTAGAACAGCCGGCACAGTGTTAAATATATGATACCAATTTCCTTTCAAGATAAACTCAAGTTACAAAATCATCTCGCGTGAGAGAGTTTTAACTCGTAGCTAATAGATTCATTTTGGTATTTTCTATCCCTTTTTTACACCAGACGAGACTTTTTTTATGTTCTTTATCCTGAGCTGTATTAGAAAACTCACTTACAATATACCGGTTGCATCAAGGCAGTCTCATTACTTCTTATAGGGACTATGGAAATGAAAGATAAAAAAAAATGCAACAAAATTCGTTGCTCCCTCTTGTGCTGCTCGCTAGTCCCTGTTAAAATAGCAACCAGAAAATATTTCTATAGCCCGTGTATTTTCAGGAGTCAATTTTAAGTTAAAGAGCGACATGTTGTTGACGTCGAATTTGCGTGCGCTTGAACAGGCGCTTTGGTATTGGTGATTGTTTAGCGCCTCTCGCTTTTATCACTACAGAACAAACAGAGCGTCAGGTGAAGCTAAGTGCACTGATCACTATAAATAACAACATTTGAACGCTTTTTTTGAGGGACTGCTTCACTGTTCAGATTACCGCCGAAGTTTTAATGACTCCGTGTTTCCACAACGTTGGCAAGACTGTGATTCGACAAAGAAAAACGGATCATCCATAGTGCCAGAAACTCGCGCCCTTATTTCGTTCCTCGTCATGATATATGACTTGACATCTTATGCTTAGGTACTAGACATCCTATCCGACCATGTCCTAATTGACCACACTAATTTCAAAATTTCTTAACAGCACACCATAATCCGCCATTAAACATCGTCAGGTCATTGAGTTTTTAGCCGTTTTTCCGTACTTTTCATTCTTAATCCTGTTAATTAAGTTTCCTGAAAAGTTGTTGAAGTTTTTTTTTCTTTAATCGTGCGCCACCCACTGTTTCCTTAAAAAAGCACCTAGAACTGGTAAACTAACAAAGTACTAATTCAGATATAAAGCCAATGTGACCGGGAGGGTCAGTGAGTAGCAACTGCAACATCCCCTCAGACTTTTATACTAAAGTTCCCCCATTTTGATATCATGGACGCTTAAAATGTTGCGTAGGAGCGTCTCAACAAGCGCGCTCCGAGCCTTCGCTTTGTGGAAAAATTGAAAGAAATGGCTAAGATTAACAATGGCGAACTTTGACTTCAAAATTAATCTAATTTCGTGCTCTTCAGCTAAGGACAACGTAGGAGGTTTTGTTGTTTTCGTGCGGGTTTCTTGTTCTAAAACCCAAATTCTAGAAAATGGCAATTTATAATCCAATTTTACTAGAATGCAAAGCTTGTTATTTGGCTTGCCATGCAGGTTTTAATTTTGTTGCACTAAATAATGCTCCATATATAGTAACATTTTGTTATTACTTGGTGTAAAAGCTCTGCTTTCGGTGAACTATCATCAGCTTTAGCTTGATGGTCATAGCTAGCATTAATTCTCAGCGACGCTAATTCACTCGTAGTAAATTGTTTGGAGGATGCTGAGTTAGCCTGCGACCTGCAGGTTCTAGTGTTTAAGCATATAAATCTTTCTTTATTATTCTGAATAGCCTGTCATCAAGTTGTTGAAACATACAAGAACTAAAACGTGTTCTTGGATCGAGTTCACAATTAACGAATTTGAACCAAATCTTCTTAATCCATCTCGATCTTCCCCACTTCCTTAAAGTGTCATTTTTTTGCTTTGCTCTGGTCGTATTTGTGGTTGGTTTTCTTTTCTCTTTCCATTGCAAGATTGTGCAGAAAATTCCAGACCTTGAAACAATAAGCTAAACGATAGCATAGCTTACCCCGCGATACATTATACCGCAGATATGATTCTAATCCGACTTATACTTGCCAAAAACCCTTATCTGCCCACGTAATTAGGAAACATTCCACAATGATCGAGGTCCAGTTGAGGTCATCCACAAATGTAAGCTATTTCTAATCTCGTTTTCTGATGGAAGAGTGTCCGTCTGTGCAGGAAGTAATAGACTAGTGAATGATAGTCTTCCAACGGACCACGACTGAAAACATGACAAAATTTTCTTGATGGTTGGATCGGTATGAACATGCCCGCAGGAAACTCTGTATATTGTTCAGTAGATAGAGAGCACCTTTACTCACCAGAATTCACTTTATAAAGTATTCATTTTAATGAATTCCAAGTAGAGCTATTGAATGAGAATATATGAGAAAACTTCGTGTAGTTGAATCAGGTTGGTGCAGTTCTGAAGGGAAGTCTTAAACTGTAGACTACAATAGGTACAAGCCCTCTTTTCATTTGGCTTGTTTATTTACCACCTACCGGAAAAAAAGAGAAATGCCTCAGGGAAGCTTGACTCGTCGAGGCCAAGGAGAAGTGGTTGCACGAAAATTGAGGTGGTTTGACTCTACGACTCGAGTCTGACCAGACCTGTAATGTGGGTTGATTTTGTTGTAGGCACTTGCTTTGCACTGCGCGAAATGAGCGGTGTTGTGGTCCTGAAATCTTTGGGTGGGCGGTTTATTTGCGGAAGGGCAAACCCGCAATGGAGGGGTGAGGGGAGATATCAGAACTAACAAGCTTTGCGTTTCATGTCTTGTGGTTTTTTTTTTTTTTTTTTTTTCTATGAAGAGGTATTAGGTCTGAAAAAATCCACCTACGTGCAAAAATACACCCAGACCAAATTGATTTTAGCTGAGGAAAGCTGTTTTACATTTCCTTCTGTTAGTGTCCTCAGTGTCCGACCTGGCTCTGAGTGTCCTGGTGCATGCAACTCTTTACATTTTTCTTCCTCCAGGAAGCTACCACCAAGTTAGTCTGCTTTTATCGCATGAGCAGTCACAAATACCTTTATCATGATTGTAATACTGAAATAGATTAATAAGTTTGTATTCATCGTTTTACGTTCTTACCTTATTTTAACATATGTGTACAAATTTAACAACAACAACCAGCTTTATTAAGGCCTTGGAATGCAGCGGCCATCTTTATGATCTCAACAACCACATTTATTCATTTGTCTAGTCCTTTTTTTTTATTTTAGTGTCCAATGTCATTTATTTAATTAAGCCGTAATACTCTGACACTTAAATCAAGTTCATTCATTCAAAAATGTCCCATACCTCTTAAACAGAGTCCTAAGTCGATGTAGCGTTTATAAATACAAAGCCTGGATGGCCATTGGTATTGAGACGAAACTAGAAATTTAGTAACGTATTATCTGCTGTTCGTAATATTCGCTGGGAAAGTCACCCAAGGCATAGTTTAGAGTTTTAAATATAACATTCTGAGGAAAATCAGTTTAAGCCTGCGTTGCAGGCCGTAGAAAGGGAGGGAGGAAAGTCAAAATGCGCGAGGGAGGAAGAAGGTACGTCCGATCTCCTCGCGCTCCACGAGCTCGTCTTTCCTTTTTCCTTCACCTTCGGACGCCTGCCACGCAGGCTAAATAAGTTTAGGCTAGCTTAGCTTTAATCAGTTAATTCGTCACCAAAATACAAGAAAAAATTAATTCAAACAGGCAAACAATAGTTGATCAGGTGAACATAACGAAACCATGGGCTGAAAATTCAGCCGGCTCTGATCATAGAGATCATAAAGATGGCCGCTGCATTCCAAGGCCTTAACTTTTATTTTCAAAATGAATATAATCAGCTTCCGCGCGTTGAATAGCTTTCCAGAAACTTAAGATAAGTAGCAAATTTAAAGATAAGTGACTTTAAGGTAATTCAGTACCGCTGCAACCACTGGAAATCGTGCATTATGATGACTGTTTAAAGTCCAAAGATTTTCCCGAGATGAATTCATGCTGCGTTCAGGTCCTGTGGCTTACAAAATCAGCCGGAATAATCCGATAGAATTGATGGTCGAAACACGAATGAAAACATCCGAATAAGAGAAAGAATGCAATAAGCCACTTCAGCATTATAAAAACGAAAAGCGCTCAGCTATTTGCCTTTTTTAATTCCGAGTGGAATTGCGATCTTTCCAAGTTCCAAGGGACTTGAAAAACTCGGATAGTTGGAGACATCGAGGGTAAAATTACAGTATTCGACTGAGAAGAGGAAAACGGCTTTTGGTTCGAGTTATCGGGAGGTTCATAAGACTGAGGGCTCGAATAATCGGGATTCTAAGTACTGTCAACATACTCCATGCTGCCCACGCCTCTACTTAGTGCACTTGTACAGAGCTTTCGGACCATCTGTTCATCTAGGGTTGCAATAAACTCCTAAAAATTAACGAAACAAACAATACTTTACTTTTACAATATCAAGTGGAATAATCCACCAAGTATAAAATATCTATCCTGCCAACAATGAATTGACCAAACATGACTAAACTATTGTAGACTGGAGGTGACATGGTTATGTGCAGTAACAGAAGTGAAAATAAGCACAACAGATTGTTTCGCAGCTACAAATCCTTTTAGGTAACTAACAGAATGGAATGAGTATCAATTTTGAAACAAGCAATGTTGAAAACCAAATATAGTTCACTTACTTTTACTCTTCGATTCTCTGAAACTCTC
>JAHPZR010031751.1:0-36183 GCA_019787425.1 Platygyra sinensis | reverse complement strand
CCACCTCCCAGTTTTTTTTTTATAATTAAATATAATCCACCACGAATGCTAGTAATATTTTTTTTGGATCACTCTAAATTTCATAATGAGATATTTCTGGAGGACATAAATCTACTTGACTGGAAGAAATTCTCAAAACAGATAAAAATCTAAATGAAAAGGTACAGGAGGCAATAGAAACAGTGAATAATATTTGATAACGTGCCCCTATGGCAGGCCACACAAACCAACCAAAAACATTTATAAACCATGGCTTACTAACGGTATCATTGAATCAATAAAAAGGAAACAGAAAATTTACCACACATTTTTTAAGTAAAGATCTGCAAAAAAATAAAGAGTACAAAAGAGATACTGCTTTAATACGCTTACACTTCGAAGGAACAAAAGTCAGACAGGACGAGTTACTGTTGCTGACGTTTTTATCGATTTTTTTTGACATTTCTTTTTTTGAGATTACGCACTGGAGTGTTTGGGAGGCCCTGTGCATCCCATAAGGCATAGCAACCCGAGAGGAACACGCGGGAAAAGCAGTCGCCATGTTTGATGATGTCATTGTGAATTGGCAGTGAGAGCTTCCAAGCTCCTACATAATGTGAGTTCTCTAGTCGAAAGGAAAGAAAGTTCAGCTTTAAAAGTTCTATAGCTACTTAGCTTATTGCTTGTATATTTTCTATTTTAGCGAATCATCGTCGAATGAGTTCAGAAGTGGAAATGAATCTGACTATTGTCTTGATATCGATTGTTGGAGTTAATTTGGGAATAAACTCTGTTTTGTGACTACAATTAAAGTAAGCAATTTTCAAAATATAAGGAAAACCTTAAGGAAACTTCGAAATTTATTGGAACACTTGTCAAACGTAAAACTAAGGGTCAGACTTATCCACAATAATATGACTTTTACACGACAGCTGATATTGCTGAATTATTTAATATGTTTTTTGTGATATCTTCTTCATTACAACTTCAGGCCGCTTGAAATGTGTCTTTCTGAAATGGGCTTACACCGCTGATGTGTTGTAGCTTGAAGGCTCAGTTTATTCCTTTGGGCATTGCTTTCGGTAGCATCGGAAAGCATCTCGAATAACTTTGGTTTTATTTGGTTTGAGAAAGGTGAGATATTTGGGAGAGACCTCAAAGAGACTTCAAAAGACTGGAACAATGCTGCAATCAAGGGACCATGGGCGAACTGACTTGTGAACGTATCCTTTGTTCGCGACGTGTGAATGATTATGAAGTAATCCGAAGTAATCACTGCAGACATCTTATAGCTTTGGCTTCTTTGCAACATATTTTTAAAATTTGTAAGCTTAAGCTTGTGTATTTTTGAATACAGATCATATCGAGAGCTTTAAAAGAGATCTTGAAGGAGTTGTTTTGGTCACGGAAACGCCAAAATTAGATTTTTTCGTAGAGCGGCGCCCATAGTAATTTATGCGTGAACATGTTCCCATGCGTGGGGAATGCCAGATCACCTCATGGATTTGAACTTTTCCTTTGACCACAACTTTTAATTAGATGCTTTCGAGGAGCTTTAAGGAGAGTGTTGGAGACTGGCGCTAGCATTAGAGATTGCGTGATTTAAGCAGACTTAACTTGATGATAGGAAAACTCATGAGGGATATCAATTTCCTGTAATAAGTAGTTTGTTAAATAGCGATGATATGTGTCAAGGACCGGAAATAACCTTTAGAACGCTCTCATGCAACATTGCATGCAAAGTAGAGTATAACAGATAAGCGTCCAGTGTTTTGCGTTCAGTCGAAATCCCACCAGCTACGCAGGCTAAGTCGAGAGTTGAGTCGAGAGTTCAGTGAAGAGTTAGTTGACCTTGTAAACCAGTCAAGGGAAGTTTACCAAACCAGTTGTGTTAACCAGTTGAGAAGAAGCCTGTGAGCCAATAAACCTGCTGTGGATCTGTGAGTATTATTTGCCCTGATTATTTTTCCCTTTGTGAGATTCGTGGGGAATCGTTATTCTTGGAGGCAAGCGTTTTCCCACACCTGGCACCTCTGATGGGACGCGCTCAATCAAGAGCAAGAACATGGAAGCTTTAACTACCAAGCTAGAGCAGCGAAAGCTAGCTGTGAGCAGAACCGAATCGATAATAGCACAGCAAAACGAAGTAGCAATTGAAAGACATCTCTCTGCCATTAAAACCTTGTCTATGGAGGCCGACAATTTGAAACGAGCAGTCAAAGAACAAAAACTCACGGCGAAAGAGGACCTTGAAGAGGTTAACAAGTGGAATGACAGTGTGGACACTAAGATCTTTGCTGCAGATGAAAGCGTCAAGATCCTAAAAGACAGTATCGAGGAATTCCGTCAAACGATGCAACTGAAGAAGCAAGAGAAAGAATTGGACTTCGAAATGAAGCTGTTTGAAACCAAGATGAAGTTCCAGACTGAGCCACAACAAGCGAAAGAGAAGAGTAAAGGAGTGAACATTCAGAATGGAACTACCAATGGCAGATCTGTCTCAGGCCATGACCTACCGGCGAAACTACCCAAGCGCCAAATAACTCGTTTCAATGGCACTTATGAGGACTGGCCCAGGTTCTGGAACCAGTTTGTGGAAATCATTGACAAAGCGGCAATGCCTGGCGTGACAAAATTTCCTACCTCAAGTCTTTTCTCGACCAGAAAGTGAAAAATTCAATAGAACGATTGCCATTTACAAATGAAGGTTAAAACAGAGCCAAGTCCATACTGCTGGACAAATACGGGAAAGATTCGGAGATTATCAAGGCCTACTCCCAACAAATATTTGAACTGCCTTTCATACCTAACCAGAACCTTCACAGAATGTACGAATTTTGTGACAAATTGACTTTTTCAGTGCAGTCCTTGCAAACAATGGGGAAACTGGAACAAGTTAATGGCTATGTGGCGATGACTTTGGACAAGTTGCCGGCGATCAGAGGGTACTTAGTGCGAACAGACCCATCATTTGAAAATTGGACCTTTGACAAATTGGCAGAAGTATTGCGACTCTGGACTCAAAGAAATCTGATCAGTAAACCAGATGACAGAAATCAGCAAGATGATAGAAACCAACGCAATGACAGAAAGAGAGATAAGCCCCCATTCCGTGTGTACAACACGCAACAAAAGAATGGCGCAAGCAAGCAATCTTGCGTGTATTGTGATGCGACAGAGCACAAGTCCTTTAACTGCACCAATGTTGTTAATTTGGCTGAAAGACGGTCGATTCTGCTTCGAAGGAGGTTGTGCTTCAATTGCACCGGTCCCCACAAAGCTGAAAATTGTTGCAACAAAATCGTATGTCAGAAATGTAACATGAAGCACCACACCACAATTTGCGACAGCGATCAAAGAACTCAAAGGTCCAAAGGATTGTTGACAGCCCATCAGCGTGACAAACTAGAAGTGGTGTATCCCGTAGTTCTAGTTAACATTAACGGAATCAAAACCAGAGCCCTATTGGATACTGGAGCTGGAAGCTCATACGCCTCTGCTCAGCTAATCAACGCCTTGCACATCAAACAGGCAGAAATCCAAACGAAACGACTCGAAATGATGCTTCGCTCTATGACAACTAAAGTGGAAATGTATGACGTCAACGTGACATCTATTAGTGGCGATTTTAGTATGGGCATGACAGTTTCCAAAGTCGACAAACCTGAGCTTATGACCCTGGAAAACCCAAAGTATGAAGAGCTAATGGAAAGGTACACACATCTGTGTGGAGTTTACATGGATGACAAGGACACAAAGCCGCAACTGCCAATCCATCTTGTACTAGGTGCTTCTGAGTACGCAAGAATCAAGACTAGCACTTCTCCAAAGATACCATTGTCAGGTCAGCCTGTGGCAGAGAAAACAACACTTGACTGGACAATAATGTCACCAGGTCTTGAAAACAAAACCAGTACTACCCTCTTCACCCAGGCAACCAGAGTGGATTTTGAACAGCTCTGTCGTTTAGATGTCCTTGGCCTCGCCGACTCTTCAATTAACGACCAGGATGTGGTCTACTCCGAGTTCAAAGAACAGTTGATTCGTCATCCAGACGGACATTATGAAACCGGTCTCCCCAGGAAAGGAAGTCAGTCACTTCTGCCCACAAACAAGTCTGGCAGCCTTAAAAGACTGCACCAGCTCTTAAGAAGACTCAAACATACCTCTACCTATGACCGGTATGACGCCATAATCCAGGAACAAAAGGAGTAAGGAATTGTCGAGTCAGCTCCTGCCGAACCCAAGGGGACCGAGTTTTACATACCACACAGGGCAGTAGTTCGTGAAAATGCAGAAGCCACGAAGTTAAGAATTGTATACGATGTCTCTGTCAGAGAAAGCCCCAACCAGCCATCTTTGAACAACTGTCTTCATCCAGGACCCCCCTTGCAGAATCTGCTATGGAACATATTAATCAGAGCTCGGTTCTATCCAGTACTACTGACCGGAGATTTGCAGAAAGCGTTTCTACAAGTACATATTAAAGAAGAAGAGCGCGACGCACTCAGATTTTTCTGGAAATTTAAAGAACACTCTGAGATAGAGACTTTAAGATTTACATGGGCACTGTTCGGGCTTACGTCATCTCCTTTCCTGTTGGGAGGGGTGATTCAGCAGCATTTGAAGACATGGCAGGAGCGAGAGCCAGAATTAGTCGCCCAAATTCGGAAGAGCTTCTACGTCGATGATTTAATCACCGGAGCACCGACAGTCCAACAAACTCAAGAGCAGAAGGAAAAGGCCATTATGACCTTCAGTGACGCTCAGTTCACCCTCCACAAATGGAAGTCCAACGCCATTGAGTTAACACAACCTGCTGAACAACACGACAATGAAGAGCAGGGCTTCGCAAAACAACAACTTGGTACCAAGACATCCGAGACAAAACTACTGGGACTACCCATAAAGTATTGTGTGACACAGAAAACTGAGGGAAAAGGTTACCTAGTCCTCTACGCCTGCAGTCTGACCAGACGAGTGTACCTTGATCTCATTCCAAGCTTAGAAACAAACAAGTTTCTCACAAGTTTAAAAGGTTTCATCGCCAGACGCGGTCGTCCACGCGTAATCTATTCAGACAATGGAAGCACATTTAAAGCCACTGCTGATTGGCTGAGTAACGTCAGGAATGATGAGAAATTCCACAACTGCCTCGCACAACTTGACCTGACTTGGAGATTTAACCTCAGCAGAGCTCCGTGGTGGGGTGGCCAGTTTGAAAGGGTCATAGGCGTATTCAAGTCGGCTTTTCGTAAGACAGTGGGAAATGCAACCTTGTCCTGGGGAGAATTGTCTGAGGTCGTGCTTGATGTGGAAATTGCCATAAATGGTCGCCCCCTGACATACCTCTAGAGGAAGATGTTGAAATGCCGGTTTTGACTCCAAGCTCTCTGCTACACCTTCGGCCGAACCAGCTCCCGAATTAAGTGCTCATCACATACAAGAGAGAGACCTGAGGAAGAGAGCAAAGTACCTCCTTTGATGTAAAGAAGCCATGTGGTGCAGGTGGACGAAAGAGTACGTACCAAGTCTAAGAGAGCAGCACAGCAAGAGCGGAGAAGAGCAGACCTCACACCCCTCGGTAGGAGACGTAGTCATCACACAGGACGAGTCCCGAAATCGAAACTCAAGGAAACTAGGAATCGTGGAAAGGTTAATTGTAGGACGTGACGGGATGATACGCGAAGCCAAGGTGCGAGCTGGGAAAAGAGAGATAGAGCAAGCCGTGCAGCATCTCTACCCACTGGAGTTATCTGTCGACCGTGCACCCAACGCAAGCTCAAGCCTAGACCCAGAGGTTCCACCCTTCAGGCCAAAACGAGCCGCAGATGCAGCCGCCAATCTGTGAATCCAGGAAATTGCACATTCAGAACAACCCAGTGACATTTAAAGGAACAATGAACAATGAACATTTTAATTTAGCTTGTTTCATTTAAAGCGGACATGATTTGTTAGAGACCAGTTTTGAAAGAGAACATATATTCCTTAGAAAGAAATATATGGGGGAGTGTGTCGGAGACTGGCGCTAGCATTAGAGATTGCGTGATTTAAGCAGACTTAACTTGATGATGGGAAACTCACGTGGGATATCAATTTCGTGCAATAAGTAGTTTTGTTAAATAGCCGACGATATGTGTCAAGGACCGGAAATAACCTTTAGTACGCTCTCATGCAACATTGCATGCACAGTAGAGTATAACAGATAAGCGTCCAGTGTTTTGCGTTCAGTCAAAATCCCGCCAGCTACGCAGGCTAAGTCGAGAGTTGAGTCGAGAGTTCAGTGAAGAGTTAGTTGACCTTGTAAACCAGTCGAGGGAAGTTTACCAAACCAGTTGTGTTAACCAGTCGAGAAGAAGCCTGTGAGCCAATAAACCTGCTGTGGATCTGTGAGTATTATTTGCCCTGATTTATTTTTCTCTTTGTGAGATTTGTGGGGAATTGTTATTCTTGGAGGCAAGCGTTTCCCACAAGAGATTTTATGAGGATTCTTTTTTTTGAAGCCGACTGAGTGCTCGATTCAAAGCCGCCAGCAAGTTTTATTCACAGCAGTGTCATGTTTCATGTTATCTGTTCCTCCCAGAATATGTATTTGATGACTTTTTCTTTCTTTGCTCAATAAAGAAAGTTCAATTAAAAATCCTTGATTTGTACTTTTTAATGAAAAACTCAGCGAGTTTTATCATTTTCCTTCATGAAGCCACGGTAACCCCGCATGTAAGTGGAAATTCCAACAATTGCGGCGTGTAACTTGTTATTAGTTTTTGTATTTTCTTATATTTTTTCCCAAAAAACTCAGCGAGTGTTATAATTTTACTCCATACAGCCATGTTTAACCCCGCTCGTAAGTGGACATTTCGACAATTGCGACGTGTAACTTGTTAAGTTTTTATTTTACAATAAACAATCGAGGCTTTTTTTTATCCTGTATATATTTTGTTTTGTTTCGATTCGACTGAGTGCACTTCAGTTGAAAAGATTTTACGCAAGGAATGTTAAAGCAAAGGCAACGAGAAATGAAATAAGGTAAGAAAAGATCAGCAAATAAAAATGTTTAACACCAAAGTCGCATTGCCACACGCAACAAGTTTTGTAACTGCTGCTTTGTACAAAGGTAAATATACTCCGCGGTCATAAATTTAATTCGCGTGCGCTCCCATGTTTTGAAAAAAGAAACCCTCTCTTGATCGAAATGTTGACTCAGAAAAATTAAAAAGGTGATTATGTAACATTTTCGCCTTCTCTTTACAGCCTTCAAAAAAAATGTTCACTCGAAAGCAATTCTTGTAACCAAAATTTTGCCGAGGGCGTAAATATTGACCGATGTGTCCGGTTGTTCGGTGGTAATTGACAACAATCTCCCTTCGTCAATAAAGATATCTGGTTCAAGTTTGAAATTGACAAGGATGGTGGCACCAGCTGTGGTAACACATTCTATGAATTCAAAATCAATCAAGCAGACATTATCGTAGTCCCTAGGGTTTTATTTCTTCTCTGTTAACAAAAGAAAAATATCTTACCAACATCAAAGAGCTTGCGCTCTTCGGAAACATGCCGTGTTGTCGGCAGAACATCGTTATGAATAAGTGATGAGTAAGAACAATAGCGTGAATTTATGAATGCTCAATGACCCCAGAATTTGGGGTACACACTTAAAGCGGTGTGAAGTTGTCATGTTAGATTTTTCAAAGGCCTGTGATACAATCAATCATCATATTCTCCTAGGAAAACTACAAAAGTATGGGATCCGAGGGCTCCCCCATGCATGGTTTGCAAGCTATATAACTAATCATAAGCAATATGTCAAAATTGGTAATACAGAATCTAGCCTAAAAACTGTTACATGCGGGGTGCCTCAAGGTTCCACTTTAGAACCACTGCTATTTCTGCTATATATCAATGACCTGCCCAGGTCTTCAAAGAAATTAATATTTAGAATTTTTGCAGATGATACAAACATTTTCTATTCCTCAAATAACTTAGAACTACAAACTGTTGTTAATGAAGAACTTGAACTGGTATTAAAATACTGTGCAGCAAATAAGTTATCAATAAAATAAAGAAGACCAATTTTATGATAATAACTACACCTAAGAAGAAAGTAAACATTAGGATAACAACCTGCAATATAGAGCAAAAACCACAGATTAAATATTTGTGTTTT
The DNA here is from genome assembly GCA_019787425.1 of Platygyra sinensis. NCBI lineage: Eukaryota > Metazoa > Cnidaria > Anthozoa > Scleractinia > Merulinidae > Platygyra > Platygyra sinensis. The sequence goes on along the minus strand of JAHPZR010031751.1, from coordinate 28,040 downwards.
TATTGATGAACATCTGAAATGGGATGCTCAGCTCCAACATATCAACAACTAGCTAACCAAAAATATTGGAATTCTATATAAACTTAAACACTATGTCTCTATGAGTACACTCAAACAGCTCTTTTTTACACTTATATATCCTTATCTATATTATGGGTTAAGGAGCTGGGGTAGTGCATTTCAAACCAAGTTAAATAAAATCAAAATAAGAATATAAATGCATTTGTAGTACATGTACATGTATCTTTTTTGCAAACAAGAGAGAAAGCTCAACACCATACTAAGCATTATTACAAATTCTGAAGCTAGAGAACGTTTTTTAGTTTAAAATCGGCTCCCTCATACATAAAATAGTACACTTAAAAAATGAAACACCTCCTGCTATCTATGATCTAGTCCTGTCTCCCTCTGAAATACATAATTATAATACCAGATATGCTACTAATCAAAACCTGTACAGACCAGCTTCCAGAACTATGGTCTTGCTAGACTTAAAGTAAAGGCATCAAAAATTTAGGAAAAAGTACCAGTTGAGATTAAATGTTTACCTCATTGTACTTTTAACAATGAATATAAACTTTTTCTTCTTAGTTGTCAGACCCGAGTTATAAGTTTTTTAAGTTATAATTGCTGTAATAGTCCCATTTATTATATCTGTCAGACGTAAATAAGTTACAAATGCTGTAAATAGTTATATTTAGTACTTATTATATCTGTTCGTTACCTTTTCTTCAGTGAGCCTTATTTTTATGAATCTATTTCCTCCTCTTGTAACTGCACTGTGGTAGTGGCCAACTTGAACGCTTTGCTCCTTTGGCCACTACACACTTTACCCTAAGAATAGATAGCTTCATATTATTTCTCTGTTATTATTTTTTTTCTCTCTTTTTTTCTGTACTGTGTACAACTGCTTATAATTTAATTGTAAAGAAATATTTCCTGTTTCGCACTCTGTCTGCTTTTCATTTTGGACCATCTTTTAGACAATGGATTCACACATTTTATAACAATATATCAAGCTGTGTTTTAACAATGGTTTTTCCACTGCCCCGTTCGAAGTTCAGCGGGGGTTTAGGCAGGGAGATCCGCTGTCCTCCTAGTTGTTCATTATTGTCTTGGAGATTTTGACTATTAGTATACGAAGTAACAAGAATGGCCAGGGTATTATGGTGGATGGAGAAGAAATTAAATTGGAATTCTTTGCAGATGACTTAACCGCTTTTTTGATTAATGATACTTCTTTATTTAACTTTTTAGAACTTTTAAACAGCTTTGGAGAGTGTTCTGGTCTGAGAATAAACCACGATAAGTCTGAAATGATGTTACTGGGAGATTGTGCTCACTCGTCACTCAGCCACACCCTTTTTAAAACTATTAAAATAAAAACTTATGTTAAAATTCTGGGAATTCATTTTACATGACTATCGCGTGAAACAAAAGTTGAACTTTGACGAATTAATCATTTCTATTAAGAATAAGTTAAGGATATGGAAATGGAGAGATCTCACTATTATTGGAAGGATTCAAATTGTCAAGACATTCACTATCCCAATATTCCTTTATCGAGTAAGCATGATCTGTTTAGACAAAGAATTTGTGAAAGAGGCCAATAAAATTATTTTTAACTTTATTTGGAAAGGAAAAGACAAAATCAAACGCCTAGCGCTTATTACTGACATCGAAGATGGCGGGCTCAAAGCTCCACACCTAGATTCCATAATTAAAACCCAAAGAATACTTTGCTGCAAACGACTCGCAAGTGAGCAACCAAGCAGTTGGAAAACTATACTTCTGCATTATCTAAAACCAGTGGGAGGTAAATTTATCCTTTGTTGCGACTATAATATAAAAACCTTGCCCATCAAGCTTCCAAGGTTTTATGAGGAATGCGTTAAATACTTCACAGAATGCTCTGCTGCAAAGCAAGGCAGCTTACAGAACCCCACCAATCCAGATCTTTCAAAAATAATTTTATGGAATAACAAAGCTATTTGTGTGGATGGTAAGTCTGTCTATCACAATAGGTTAGCAAATATAGGCATTCTCAGAATAGGAGATCTGATTTATGAAGACGATAAGCTTTTGACTAACCATCTTTGAGAATTGAATATTTCACCATTAGATGCTTTCAGACTTACTTGTGAAATTGATGCTCTCCCAACTGAATGGCGCGCATTTTTAAAAACATGTAATCATTCTTTTATCGAGCCTTTCAACTCACAAAATCAAGGTCAGTTACACTTAAATGGTCAAAATGTCTTACTTGGCAAAGCTGAATCAAAGCTCATTTATAAGGAAATTCGTGATAGAAGCATTACTCCACCAACAGCTCAACTCAAATACAACGCTCAATTCACATCCGATGAATTAGATTGGACAAAAATATACAGCCTACCACATTGTGTTGCCTTGGACGCAAAATCACGCGAATTTCAATATAAACTTCTCAACAGATGTCTTGCCACGAATGTCCTCCTCAGCAAAATTGGGATAATTCCATCTTCAGCTTGCTCTTTTTGTGGAGAAGCAGATGAATCTCTTGAATACCTTTTTGTAACTTGCCATTACACTAAGAAATTCTGGGCAGAAGTTATAAAATGGATGGACAACCAAGACATTGAAATTGAACCTCTATCTAATAAAGATATAATGTTTGGTATAATGGATTGTAATAGAGATTTATTTGTAAACCATATTTTGCTGATTGTGAAAAAATACATTTATTCCTGCAGATGTAACAAAACTAAACCATCCATTATGGTATTAATCACTAGGATTAAAATGATTCACCAACTTGAAATGATGGTTGCTAAATCTTGTAACAAGTTGCCCTTCCATCTTAAAAAGTGGGGCAAGTTCACTGAAAACTAATGCAATTATAATATCGTACTGCACTTGTTGTTAAGATGTTTAAAAATGAATGTGTGTAATATATGTAAAGAGGTCCACCGAGTATGTGTATTGTATGTACATGTATCTGTAAGTGTATCTAATTTTCTATGATGAAATAAAATAATAAAATACAAAAAAAAACAACAACAAGATGGGGGTAACCAAATCTCATCTCCTAACCCCTCTGTTTTGTGACCTCTAGCAATGGTGCCTATAAGTATAGGTAATCAAATGATTTCGAGTGCAATTTGGAATAAATAAGCACGAGTAAATTTTTCAAAGATTACAAAAAATTGCACGAGCCCGTAGGGCGAGTGCAATTTGTAGTCTTTGAAAAATTTACGAGTGCTTATTTATTACAAATTGCACGAGAAAAATCATTTGATTACTTGTTAATAATATACAAGTAACAATTTCTGTCACGCGCTTCAGTATTTTGCGTGACAAATGGAGGCAACAAGCTACATCAACTTTATTGGATGAAAATTTGACAGGTGAATTCAAGCGTAAAAATTCATTCACTCTCTCCAAGTCATGTATGAAAACTGAGCAGTTTCTTTTTACAGTTAAAAGCAGTCTTTACTCAAAGTTGAATTGAAGAACTTGACCACAAAGAAGAGGAAAAACTCCCTGCGGTTTTGACGCGGCTTTCTTGCCAAATGTTTTTTGAGTGGTTGAGAAACTGTGTGCAAGGAAACCATTGAACCTGGCCGTGGTACAAGTTACTTTGACCAAAATACCGAGAAACGAAGGTAAAATCTACCAAGAACGGAATTTCTTAGCTCTGAAGGACATCTTTTTCACCTCTCCTGGTTGCTGCCAGACTTCAGCTTCTTCACTGGACGTTGTACAGGTTAGATTTGCCTGAAGCGTTTACCGGGTTTTGTTAAGGAACAACCTTTCTAATCTCTAAGCTCGCCGTTTCAGTTCTTTCACAAAAGTAGAATGCTTGCACTTTTTGTCTTAAAACGTAAGATGTGGCCGGTTCTTAGGACGTGTTGTTGGGTCCTTCTTCGCGTTTTATTTCGTGGTGCTCAAGAATTTTAAAATTTACTTCTTCAACGGGTATTTTGTAATGTAGTCGCAATCGACGCCGGCATATTTTCATTCACTCAAGCTGAAGTTTATGTTAAAGTTTTTGACCTCGCGGCTTTTGTGTACATCTACTTCACTTTCACTAGTTTAGAAGTTGTTGTTGAGCTTTACACTTTGCTTCGTGATGAGGTAATCGTATTGAAATGAAGGTAAAGAGTTTCAATCTTCTTTTAATTTTTGTCCGCCATTTTGTTTGTCGGGAGCTCAAAGTAGGAGCTGTCAATCATTTTCAAACTAATTACACTTTTTTGCACTCAATTACACATTTTTGCACTCAATTACACTTTTTTGCACTCAATTACACTTTTCTGCACTGATTTGGGATTAATTGACATGTTCTTAACCAATCAGAATGCAGAAATTGTTGCTTGTATATTATTAAGGCAGATAACAGTGTCTGCCACACACATTCCCAGGATTCTAAACATGCTTTGTTACATGGAGTAGAATGTTTTAGAAGAAGCTACTGAATCCTCCAGTGAGGCAGATGATAGAACTGAAAGTTGAGATGCCACGACTGTGGAAGAAAAAAACAGAGGTGGGAAACAAGGATGAGGTGCCACAAAACTCTGCAAAACAAATCCATGAAAAGGAACCACATCTCCAATTGACCTTTGGCTTCCTCCACTACAGTCATGAACATGGATGAAAACAGAGTCTGAAAGGAAATTGACGCATTACAAGAACCTGAAAATAAATCTAAGAAAAAATGAAAATCTCCAATTCATCTTTAGCTTCCTCTAGTATAGTCACGGTTGTGGATGAAAACAGGGTAAGTGAAAGGGAAGATGAAACACCACAAGAAACTGCAAATAAGTTGAAGAGAAAGAAGAAAATCTCCAATTCATCTCCAGCTTCCTCTACTACAATGCAAGCACCACTTCTTGATGCTATGCAGGAATCCTGTGAGAAGTGTTTATCAACAAGTGGTGATACCCACACCTAGAACCCTAGACTCTGACAGTTAACAGCAAATATAAGGTATTAGATTACAGTGTATTACAGTGGCAAAAGCAACAGTGTGTACATCTATTAGCCAGTGATGACCGAGAGGAATTGACACTGGCTTTGTATAGCCCTAAAACATGGGTTCTTTGAGGATTCATTTGCTGTGTCTTTTCATTCTATTGACCTAATTTTTTGTTTTTCGTTGGGAAAGTATTTACGTTTCCCTCTTTTAGACTATGGCATTCTGTCCTTTAAGCAAGTGCGAAAAATGGATCCATGTATCACTCTCCCTCATAAGAGTGAGTAACAGCTTGAATTAGTTACACCATACTTTTCGAACACATTGACGAGATTTCAGTAATAGGCTGGTCGGGGAAGGTTCATTTTACTTCCAGTACAAACACCCTTGTAGCAATAGCCTTTAGCGTACAGAGACCTGTGTTTGTCCTGTAGAAAAAAATCTTGCATTAATTTAAGTTCTTCCAAATGTGCCTGGATTCACAATAACAGAAGATCCAATTACACATGCAAGTGGACTTCAATTCACTGTCATTATTCCACAGGCTGGAGATCACGCAAGCACAATCAAGGTCATACTGATTTCTGCCAAGAGAAAAACTTGTCTATATGCAATGTGACAAAAAAGTAACTTTTGCTTCCCATTTTCCAACAGAGTTGAGTCAGACTGACACGCTTTTTTAATGACTACTTAACTGAGCTAGACATTATTTTTAAAGATACAATGTCCAAAAAATGAAATGTTAACCATGTCTCTAGCTATTCTCCTGTTTTATGGAAATCATTCAGATTTCTCAAAATAAATATATGTACTTATTTCACTAAAAGTAATTTCAAAGTTCAAATTTTCTGGTATTGATATGCTCTGGCCGTGGGACAAGGCACTCAAATGACTATGGTTGCAGGTTGAGTATTTGCTGCGAGCGGTCATGGAATCACATGATTGCTGTTCACTTACACGTGGGCCAGAGTTCAATTTGTACCCGAGGCAATTCTGGTACTCGTTTGCATGACTGTTACTCTTGCACTCAAAGCCCCAGTGAAGCTAGGAATGGGGACTTGGGAAGTTAAATCCAAACATTTCCTGAGCCTTATTGGCGCTCAATTTTTTTCAGAAAATGGTCGCTACATCACTACATGACTTCCATGGACACAAACAAGTGCAAAAGTGAGGTCAGTTTTTGATTGATTCATACAAGTTACAAGTACAAAAAGTGGCAGAAATTTGCTGTGTACAAAACCAGTAAAAAGGTTTTCATTGGAGCAATGCTCTCTTGAGCAGCTTGATGGAAGAGCAGAAACTGCTTAACAATGTCAGTTTGTCCTGTTCATTGATCTGACCAGAGCTGCATGTATGGTTATGGGAATATATTATTTTTAGAAGTTTTTCAAAACTGCAGATTTGAGAGTTAAAGGAAAACATAGTAACGAATGTTCATGTAGGGCCACTTATGCCATTTGCTTATCGGCACAAAATATTACTGGCATAAGATTTTCACCGAATTTCTGAACGGTGCAGCCAGTTAACAGCTTAGAGCAGCTAAATGACAGCCCTCTTGGTACCTGCAAACCACTTCACATTTATGTCAAGCACTTTGAAAGGCTGCAAAGCCGTTCTGCAGCCCTCTACACCTGATGTTCAGCTGCAGGGAAACTCTAAAACTGCCACATTTAGGCTATATATTTGCTGTACAGTTATTTTGCAGCTATTTTGAGGTGCTGTACAGCACTGATCATTTTACACAACATGTTTCCATGAATGGGAACCATCCATATGGCAAAATCTAAAAAGAAGGAACCAATCAGAGCTGTTTGATTTACCTCAAAATCAACTCTCTAAACAATAATTATTGTTTATGCAATATAGACTTTCAACAACTAAATATAGTTGCCCCAGGCATAGCGAATCTTGTCAAATCATCATCGTCCAGGCATTTAGTTAGAAAACACTTTTAGGAAGCCATTGTGGAGATTAGGTATACTGCTTCAGTGTTCTTTGCCTGCGTGACAGCCATTCCCATTCCTTTACCAAACATTCGCAAACGGGAGGAAAACTGCGAAAGAGGACAAAATAAGCAGTAGGGGGAGGGGGTGAGGCAACGGACGGAAACGCCTGCAATGAGACCCAGACATTTTACCAAACACCCCCAAACAGACCGAATTCCCTTGGGGCACCAACTGTCAACCAACTGTCACATTAGAGCCAATGATCATTAACTTCCCATAAATCATTTTTGTACATTTTTGACAAGCACTCACAAAAAGTAAATAGTGCACGAAAAACAATTGTGCTTTCCTTTCCAAAGCAAAAAAAGCGAGCGGGCAAAATGATATGGCTTTGAATGACTGCGGCATTTGTAGTTTGGAAATTTTACAAAGAATCAACAGGGATATGTGTTGACAGAAAATTTGTTTATGCCATCCAACAGAAAAGATTGCTGTGGTGTTGTGTTAACCAATATCTTGGAAAGTGTTAGAATTCCTCTGGATTGTTGTAGCGTTTGCAATCTTTGTGGCAGAAAAATCCACAATTTGGGCAGTCTATATGCTTTGATACACGAAGAAACCAGGAAACCTGAAGAAAATCCATAGAGGGAAACCAAAAAGGTGCCAACAAAGAGCAAAGACGTGGGAAAAAATTATTTTGGTAGCGTACCCCAGATCAAAACAACAGATCTCCAAGCTTGAAGTCCCAATGTGTTAAATCCCCTGAGAAAATTATTTCCTCCAAAAAATCCCTAAGCTTTTGGGAAGGATGCAGAGTCTCGAAAAACTTGTGTTCAGGACAAGATGTTATCGAAGCTGAATATTGATGATTTGCCCACAGCAGAGGAACTTCAAGTCAAGGTTCTTAGTTTAAATGACGGTAAAGTAAAAGTACATTTACGTTGATACGCGACTTTGGAAAACAAAACACCCGTGGAAACGTTTCAAAAGTTTCCATAAGTCTTGCGTGTTATCGACAGATCGGATCGAAATTCACCAATCACAGCCACTAGTGTCACCTTCAGACCTTCTTTACGTCATGCTAACAGGTTGTGATTGGTGGATTTCTTTTCCATCTGTCTATATCATGTATGATTGACGGAAATTTTGGAAACGTTTCCGCGGGTGTTTTGTTTTCGAAAGTCGCATATCAACGGAAACAGTGGTAAAAAACTAATCTGATCTTCAATCAAGCTCCGAAGTGGACAGATCACCAGAACACAGGCACAAACTTTTGACATCTTCTCCTTAACTCGCACGGGTATTTGATAAATAGCGCTTTTGCCAAAACCAGTTGGTAAAAGTGCGAGGACATCCTGTCTATGAACTAAACTCTTTATGGCAGCTCCTTGCTCCGGTTAGAGATCAATCTGTTTACCGTTTTCCGAGAGATATTTCAAAGTTTCCTGAAGATAGAATTCAAAAGCTCCCATGGACTTGGCCATATTTTTGATTTTGTTTCTTGTATTCTGGATGTCGCTTGCAGTATTGTGCAAAAGTAATGCAAGCGAAATGCATGAATTTTGTTCTTTGTTCCCCCGAACTTTCGCGCAAAAGTTCTTGTAAAAGCTTGAACGTAACTTCGCGGCGTTTCAAACGCATTTTTGCTGGAACAAAGAGTGATATATCCAAGAACTTTCGTTGCCTCAATGACAATTCCAGTTACTTCGCTAGCCAAGACACAAAATTTCGCTAGACACTCAACAATAGTTTAGCAGCGTTCAGGTAACTCCTCTACGCGATCGACTGGTTATGTAACTTGCACGAGATATATCTGTTTTTCATTCATGACTGTGCTTTTAATCGAAGCTGATAACTTACGAGTGGCAATTTTCAATCGTTGCATGTGTAAATAAGTCACACAGCTAACATACAGAGGGTAGAAAGCTATTTGCGAAGAGTTTTAAGCAATTCGCTGGCTTGGCTCAAGTTGAGAAATGGTGCGACGTTTGTTCCACAGAAAAACCAAAATATCTGAAGTTACGTGGCTGACGTCCGCAAAAGCAAAAACTTGACATGTTTGATGGTTTGTTATGAACGTTTCCATGTCGATGAACATTTCGAGTCGATGCAAATCGCTCCTAAGACCACGTGCTTTTGTTGATTCGATCCCAGTTCCCTTGCATTTTAACTTGCCTTGACTGTCGGCTTGCACAATGAAATGTTTATCGATGGCGGTCTGGTGGTTTTTTGCTCGGTGACGGACTCCATCTCTCGCTTGGTTTCGTTACAGAGAAACGCCCGCTGTCGCGAAGAACACACACAGAAAATGGAAAAATGAATGCGTCCAGAATATGTAAACGTTTAAACGGTGAGAGATATTACGAGACCGCCAAAAAGTCTAAAAACGAACTGATTCGATTCACTCTAATTCAATTTCCGCAGTTCATAATATATGATGTCATTCACATTATCCACAACTTACGATCCGTTAGAAGTGGTGATCAGTCACTAGAACTTCAGGACAAACCGTCAGAACGTTTAATAACGCAAACTGTTGGAGCATTAGACACAAACCGTTAGTAGCGTTTAGAACAAACCGTTAGGGAGCGTTAGAAACAAACCGTTGAGTCGTTAGAACCAAACCGTTCTAGAGCGTTAGAACGAACCGTTTAGAACAAAAACGTTAAAACAAACTCGTTTAGAAGGTCAGGGCCGCAGCGTTTAGAACGTTGTGTTCCAAAGCGTTAGGATGACTACAAGTCGTTAGCATAATCCGTTAACAATTCCGGTTAGAAAACTAACCGGAATTGTTAACGGATTATGCTAACGACTTGAAGTCATCCTAACGCTTTGGAACACAACGTTCTAAACGCTGCGGCCCTGACCTTCTAAACGAGTTTGTTTTAACGTTTTTGTTCTAAACGGTTCGTTCTAACGCTCTAGAACGGTTTGGTTCTAACGACTCAACGGTTTGTTTCTAACGCTCCCTAACGGTTTGTTCTAAACGCTACTAACGGTTTGTGTCTAATGCTCCAACAGTTTTGCGTTATGTAAACGTTTCGGACGGGTTTGTCCGAAGTTCTAGTGACTGATCACCACGTCTAACGGATCGTAAGTTGTGGATAATGTGACTGGACATCATATATTATGAACTGCGGAAATTGAATTAGAGTGAATCGAATCAGTTCGTTTTTTAGACTTTTTGGCGGTCTCGTAATATCTCTCACCGTTTAAACGTTTACATATTCTGGACGCATTCATTTTTCCATTTTCTGTTGGTGTTCTTCGCGACAGCGGGCGTTTCTCTGTAACGAAACCAAGCGAGAGATGGAGTCCGTCACCGAGCAAAAAACCACCAGACCGCCATCGATAAACAATTCATTGTGCAAGCCGACAGTCAAGGCAAGTTAAAATGCAAGGGAACTGGGATCGAATCAACAAAAGCACGTGGTCTTAGGAGCGATTTGCATCGACTCGAAATGTTCATCGACATGGAAACGTTCATAACAAACCATCAAACATGTCAAGTTTTTGCTTTTGCGGACGTCAGCCACGTAACTTCAGATATTTTGGTTTTTCTGTGGAACAAACGTCGCACCATTTCTCAACTTGAGCCAAGCCAGCGAATTGCTTAAAACTCTTCGCAAATAGCTTTCTACCCTCTGTATGTTAGCTGTGTGACTTATTTACACATGCAACGATTGAAAATTGCCACTCGTAAGTTATCAGCTTCGATTAAAAGCACAGTCATGAATGAAAAACAGATATATCTCGTGCAAGTTACATAACCAGTCGATCGCGTAGAGGAGTTACCTGAACGCTGCTAAACTATTGTTGAGTGTCTAGCGAAATTTTGTGTCTTGGCTAGCGAAGTAACTGGAATTGTCATTGAGGCAACGAAAGTTCTTGGATATATCACTCTTTGTTCCAGCAAAAATGCGTTTGAAACGCCGCGAAGTTACGTTCAAGCTTTTACAAGAACTTTTGCGCGAAAGTTCGGGGGAACAAAGAACAAAATTCATGCATTTCGCTTGCATTACTTTTGCACAATACTGCAAGCGACATCCAGAATACAAGAAACAAAATCAAAAATATGGCCAAGTCCATGGGAGCTTTTGAATTCTATCTTCAGGAAACTTTGAAATATCTCTCGGAAAACGGTAAACAGATTGATCTCTAACCGGAGCAAGGAGCTGCCATAAAGAGTTTAGTTCATAGACAGGATGTCCTCGCACTTTTACCAACTGGTTTTGGCAAAAGCGCTATTTATCAAATACCCGTGCGAGTTAAGGAGAAGATGTCAAAAGTTTGTGCCTGTGTTCTGGTGATCTGTCCACTTCGGAGCTTGATTGAAGATCAGATTAGTTTTTTACCACTGTTTCCGTTGATATGCGACTTTCGAAAACAAAACACCCGCGGAAACGTTTCCAAAATTTCCGTCAATCATACATGATATAGACAGATGGAAAAGAAATCCACCAATCACAACCTGTTAGCATGACGTAAAGAAGGTCTGAAGGTGACACTAGTGGCTGTGATTGGTGAATTTCGATCCGATCTGTCGATAACACGCAAGACTTATGGAAACTTTTGAAACGTTTCCACGGGTGTTTTGTTTTCCAAAGTCGCGTATCAACGTAAATGTACTTTTACTTTACCGTCATTTAAACTAAGAACCTTGACTTGAAGTTCCTCTGCTGTGGGCAAATCATCAATATTCAGCTTCGATAACATCTTGTCCTGAACACAAGTTTTTCGAGACTCTGCATCCTTCCCAAAAGCTTAGGGATTTTTTGGAGGAAATAATTTTCTCAGGGGATTTAACACATTGGGACTTCAAGCTTGGAGATCTGTTGTTTTGATCTGGGGTACGCTACCAAAATAATTTTTTCCCACGTCTTTGCTCTTTGTTGGCACCTTTTTGGTTTCCCTCTATGGATTTTCTTCAGGTTTCCTGGTTTCTTCGTGTATCAAAGCATATAGACTGCCCAAATTGTGGATTTTTCTGCCACAAAGATTGCAAACGCTACAACAATCCAGAGGAATTCTAACACTTTCCAAGATATTGGTTAACACAACACCACAGCAATCTTTTCTGTTGGATGGCATAAACAAATTTTCTGTCAACACATATCCCTGTTGATTCTTTGTAAAATTTCCAAACTACAAATGCCGCAGTCATTCAAAGCCATATCATTTTGCCCGCTCGCTTTTTTTGCTTTGGAAAGGAAAGCACAATTGTTTTTCGTGCACTATTTACTTTTTGTGAGTGCTTGTCAAAAATGTACAAAAATGATTTATGGGAAGTTAATGATCATTGGCTCTAATGTGACAGTTGGTTGACAGTTGGTGCCCCAAGGGAATTCGGTCTGTTTGGGGGTGTTTGGTAAAATGTCTGGGTCTCATTGCAGGCGTTTCCGTCCGTTGCCTCACCCCCTCCCCCTACTGCTTATTTTGTCCTCTTTCGCAGTTTTCCTCCCGTTTGCGAATGTTTGGTAAAGGAATGGGAATGGCTGTCACGCAGGCAAAGAACACTGAAGCAGTATACCTAATCTCCACAATGGCTTCCTAAAAGTGTTTTCTAACTAAATGCCTGGACGATGATGATTTGACAAGATTCGCTATGCCTGGGGCAACTATATTTAGTTGTTGAAAGTCTATATTGCATAAACAATAATTATTGTTTAGAGAGTTGATTTTGAGGTAAATCAAACAGCTCTGATTGGTTCCTTCTTTTTAGATTTTGCCATATGGATGGTTCCCATTCATGGAAACATGTTGTGTAAAATGATCAGTGCTGTACAGCACCTCAAAATAGCTGCAAAATAACTGTACAGCAAATATATAGCCTAAATGTGGCAGTTTTAGAGTTTCCTGCAGCTGAACATCAGGTGTAGAGGGCTGCAGAACGGCTTTGCAGCCTTTCAAAGTGCTTGACATAAATGTGAAGTGGTTTGCAGGTACCAAGAGGGCTGTCATTTAGCTGCTCTAAGCTGTTAACTGGCTGCACCGTTCAGAAATTCGGTGAAAATCTTATGCCAGTAATATTTTGTGCCGATAAGCAAATGGCATAAGTGGCCCTACATGAACATTCGTTACTATGTTTTCCTTTAACTCTCAAATCTGCAGTTTTGAAAAACTTCTAAAAATAATATATTCCCATAACCATACATGCAGCTCTGGTCAGATCAATGAACAGGACAAACTGACATTGTTAAGCAGTTTCTGCTCTTCCATCAAGCTGCTCAAGAGAGCATTGCTCCAATGAAAACCTTTTTACTGGTTTTGTACACAGCAAATTTCTGCCACTTTTTGTACTTGTAACTTGTATGAATCAATCAAAAACTGACCTCACTTTTGCACTTGTTTGTGTCCATGGAAGTCATGTAGTGATGTAGCGACCATTTTCTGAAAAAAATTGAGCGCCAATAAGGCTCAGGAAATGTTTGGATTTAACTTCCCAAGTCCCCATTCCTAGCTTCACTGGGGCTTTGAGTGCAAGAGTAACAGTCATGCAAACGAGTACCAGAATTGCCTCGGGTACAAATTGAACTCTGGCCCACGTGTAAGTGAACAGCAATCATGTGATTCCATGACCGCTCGCAGCAAATACTCAACCTGCAACCATAGTCATTTGAGTGCCTTGTCCCACGGCCAGAGCATATCAATACCAGAAAATTTGAACTTTGAAATTACTTTTAGTGAAATAAGTACATATATTTATTTTGAGAAATCTGAATGATTTCCATAAAACAGGAGAATAGCTAGAGACATGGTTAACATTTCATTTTTTGGACATTGTATCTTTAAAAATAATGTCTAGCTCAGTTAAGTAGTCATTAAAAAAGCGTGTCAGTCTGACTCAACTCTGTTGGAAAATGGGAAGCAAAAGTTACTTTTTTGTCACATTGCATATAGACAAGTTTTTCTCTTGGCAGAAATCAGTATGACCTTGATTGTGCTTGCGTGATCTCCAGCCTGTGGAATAATGACAGTGAATTGAAGTCCACTTGCATGTGTAATTGGATCTTCTGTTATTGTGAATCCAGGCACATTTGGAAGAACTTAAATTAATGCAAGATTTTTTTCTACAGGACAAACACAGGTCTCTGTACGCTAAAGGCTATTGCTACAAGGGTGTTTGTACTGGAAGTAAAATGAACCTTCCCCGACCAGCCTATTACTGAAATCTCGTCAATGTGTTCGAAAAGTATGGTGTAACTAATTCAAGCTGTTACTCACTCTTATGAGGGAGAGTGATACATGGATCCATTTTTCGCACTTGCTTAAAGGACAGAATGCCATAGTCTAAAAGAGGGAAACGTAAATACTTTCCCAACGAAAAACAAAAAATTAGGTCAATAGAATGAAAAGACACAGCAAATGAATCCTCAAAGAACCCATGTTTTAGGGCTATACAAAGCCAGTGTCAATTCCTCTCGGTCATCACTGGCTAATAGATGTACACACTGTTGCTTTTGCCACTGTAATACACTGTAATCTAATACCTTATATTTGCTGTTAACTGTCAGAGTCTAGGGTTCTAGGTGTGGGTATCACCACTTGTTGATAAACACTTCTCACAGGATTCCTGCATAGCATCAAGAAGTGGTGCTTGCATTGTAGTAGAGGAAGCTGGAGATGAATTGGAGATTTTCTTCTTTCTCTTCAACTTATTTGCAGTTTCTTGTGGTGTTTCATCTTCCCTTTCACTTACCCTGTTTTCATCCACAACCGTGACTATACTAGAGGAAGCTAAAGATGAATTGGAGATTTTCATTTTTTCTTAGATTTATTTTCAGGTTCTTGTAATGCGTCAATTTCCTTTCAGACTCTGTTTTCATCCATGTTCATGACTGTAGTGGAGGAAGCCAAAGGTCAATTGGAGATGTGGTTCCTTTTCATGGATTTGTTTTGCAGAGTTTTGTGGCACCTCATCCTTGTTTCCCACCTCTGTTTTTTTCTTCCACAGTCGTGGCATCTCAACTTTCAGTTCTATCATCTGCCTCACTGGAGGATTCAGTAGCTTCTTCTAAAACATTCTACTCCATGTAACAAAGCATGTTTAGAATCCTGGGAATGTGTGTGGCAGACACTGTTATCTGCCTTAATAATATACAAGCAACAATTTCTGCATTCTGATTGGTTAAGAACATGTCAATTAATCCCAAATCAGTGCAGAAAAGTGTAATTGAGTGCAAAAAAGTGTAATTGAGTGCAAAAATGTGTAATTGAGTGCAAAAAAGTGTAATTAGTTTGAAAATGATTGACAGCTCCTACTTTGAGCTCCCGACAAACAAAATGGCGGACAAAAATTAAAAGAAGATTGAAACTCTTTACCTTCATTTCAATACGATTACCTCATCACGAAGCAAAGTGTAAAGCTCAACAACAACTTCTAAACTAGTGAAAGTGAAGTAGATGTACACAAAAGCCGCGAGGTCAAAAACTTTAACATAAACTTCAGCTTGAGTGAATGAAAATATGCCGGCGTCGATTGCGACTACATTACAAAATACCCGTTGAAGAAGTAAATTTTAAAATTCTTGAGCACCACGAAATAAAACGCGAAGAAGGACCCAACAACACGTCCTAAGAACCGGCCACATCTTACGTTTTAAGACAAAAAGTGCAAGCATTCTACTTTTGTGAAAGAACTGAAACGGCGAGCTTAGAGATTAGAAAGGTTGTTCCTTAACAAAACCCGGTAAACGCTTCAGGCAAATCTAACCTGTACAACGTCCAGTGAAGAAGCTGAAGTCTGGCAGCAACCAGGAGAGGTGAAAAAGATGTCCTTCAGAGCTAAGAAATTCCGTTCTTGGTAGATTTTACCTTCGTTTCTCGGTATTTTGGTCAAAGTAACTTGTACCACGGCCAGGTTCAATGGTTTCCTTGCACACAGTTTCTCAACCACTCAAAAAACATTTGGCAAGAAAGCCGCGTCAAAACCGCAGGGAGTTTTTCCTCTTCTTTGTGGTCAAGTTCTTCAATTCAACTTTGAGTAAAGACTGCTTTTAACTGTAAAAAGAAACTGCTCAGTTTTCATACATGACTTGGAGAGAGTGAATGAATTTTTACGCTTGAATTCACCTGTCAAATTTTCATCCAATAAAGTTGATGTAGCTTGTTGCCTCCATTTGTCACGCAAAATACTGAAGCGCGTGACAGAAATTGTTACTTGTATATTATTAACAAGTAATCAAATGATTTTTCTCGTGCAATTTGTAATAAATAAGCACTCGTAAATTTTTCAAAGACTACAAATTGCACTCGCCCTACGGGCTCGTGCAATTTTTTGTAATCTTTGAAAAATTTACTCGTGCTTATTTATTCCAAATTGCACTCGAAATCATTTGATTACCTATACTTATAGGCACCATTGCTAGAGGTCACAAAACAGAGGGGTTAGGAGATGAGATTTGGTTACCCCCATCTTGTTGTTGTTTTTTTTTGTATTTTATTATTTTATTTCATCATAGAAAATTAGATACACTTACAGATACATGTACATACAATACACATACTCGGTGGACCTCTTTACATATATTACACACATTCATTTTTAAACATCTTAACAACAAGTGCAGTACGATATTATAATTGCATTAGTTTTCAGTGAACTTGCCCCACTTTTTAAGATGGAAGGGCAACTTGTTACAAGATTTAGCAACCATCATTTCAAGTTGGTGAATCATTTTAATCCTAGTGATTAATACCATAATGGATGGTTTAGTTTTGTTACATCTGCAGGAATAAATGTATTTTTTCACAATCAGCAAAATATGGTTTACAAATAAATCTCTATTACAATCCATTATACCAAACATTATATCTTTATTAGATAGAGGTTCAATTTCAATGTCTTGGTTGTCCATCCATTTTATAACTTCTGCCCAGAATTTCTTAGTGTAATGGCAAGTTACAAAAAGGTATTCAAGAGATTCATCTGCTTCTCCACAAAAAGAGCAAGCTGAAGATGGAATTATCCCAATTTTGCTGAGGAGGACATTCGTGGCAAGACATCTGTTGAGAAGTTTATATTGAAATTCGCGTGATTTTGCGTCCAAGGCAACACAATGTGGTAGGCTGTATATTTTTGTCCAATCTAATTCATCGGATGTGAATTGAGCGTTGTATTTGAGTTGAGCTGTTGGTGGAGTAATGCTTCTATCACGAATTTCCTTATAAATGAGCTTTGATTCAGCTTTGCCAAGTAAGACATTTTGACCATTTAAGTGTAACTGACCTTGATTTTGTGAGTTGAAAGGCTCGATAAAAGAATGATTACATGTTTTTAAAAATGCGCGCCATTCAGTTGGGAGAGCATCAATTTCACAAGTAAGTCTGAAAGCATCTAATGGTGAAATATTCAATTCTCAAAGATGGTTAGTCAAAAGCTTATCGTCTTCATAAATCAGATCTCCTATTCTGAGAATGCCTATATTTGCTAACCTATTGTGATAGACAGACTTACCATCCACACAAATAGCTTTGTT
The DNA here is from genome assembly GCA_019787425.1 of Platygyra sinensis. NCBI lineage: Eukaryota > Metazoa > Cnidaria > Anthozoa > Scleractinia > Merulinidae > Platygyra > Platygyra sinensis. Next base: position 10,662 of record JAHPZR010031751.1, on the reverse strand, counting down.
ATTCCATAAAATTATTTTTGAAAGATCTGGATTGGTGGGGTTCTGTAAGCTGCCTTGCTTTGCAGCAGAGCATTCTGTGAAGTATTTAACGCATTCCTCATAAAACCTTGGAAGCTTGATGGGCAAGGTTTTTATATTATAGTCGCAACAAAGGATAAATTTACCTCCCACTGGTTTTAGATAATGCAGAAGTATAGTTTTCCAACTGCTTGGTTGCTCACTTGCGAGTCGTTTGCAGCAAAGTATTCTTTGGGTTTTAATTATGGAATCTAGGTGTGGAGCTTTGAGCCCGCCATCTTCGATGTCAGTAATAAGCGCTAGGCGTTTGATTTTGTCTTTTCCTTTCCAAATAAAGTTAAAAATAATTTTATTGGCCTCTTTCACAAATTCTTTGTCTAAACAGATCATGCTTACTCGATAAAGGAATATTGGGATAGTGAATGTCTTGACAATTTGAATCCTTCCAATAATAGTGAGATCTCTCCATTTCCATATCCTTAACTTATTCTTAATAGAAATGATTAATTCGTCAAAGTTCAACTTTTGTTTCACGCGATAGTCATGTAAAATGAATTCCCAGAATTTTAACATAAGTTTTTATTTTAATAGTTTTAAAAAGGGTGTGGCTGAGTGACGAGTGAGCACAATCTCCCAGTAACATCATTTCAGACTTATCGTGGTTTATTCTCAGACCAGAACACTCTCCAAAGCTGTTTAAAAGTTCTAAAAAGTTAAATAAAGAAGTATCATTAATCAAAAAAGCGGTTAAGTCATCTGCAAAGAATTCCAATTTAATTTCTTCTCCATCCACCATAATACCCTGGCCATTCTTGTTACTTCGTATACTAATAGTCAAAATCTCCAAGACAATAATGAACAACTAGGAGGACAGCGGATCTCCCTGCCTAAACCCCCGCTGAACTTCGAACGGGGCAGTGGAAAAACCATTGTTAAAACACAGCTTGATATATTGTTATAAAATGTGTGAATCCATTGTCTAAAAGATGGTCCAAAATGAAAAGCAGACAGAGTGCGAAACAGGAAATATTTCTTTACAATTAAATTATAAGCAGTTGTACACAGTACAGAAAAAAAGAGAGAAAAAAAATAATAACAGAGAAATAATATGAAGCTATCTATTCTTAGGGTAAAGTGTGTAGTGGCCAAAGGAGCAAAGCGTTCAAGTTGGCCACTACCACAGTGCAGTTACAAGAGGAGGAAATAGATTCATAAAAATAAGGCTCACTGAAGAAAAGGTAACGAACAGATATAATAAGTACTAAATATAACTATTTACAGCATTTGTAACTTATTTACGTCTGACAGATATAATAAATGGGACTATTACAGCAATTATAACTTAAAAAACTTATAACTCGGGTCTGACAACTAAGAAGAAAAAGTTTATATTCATTGTTAAAAGTACAATGAGGTAAACATTTAATCTCAACTGGTACTTTTTCCTAAATTTTTGATGCCTTTACTTTAAGTCTAGCAAGACCATAGTTCTGGAAGCTGGTCTGTACAGGTTTTGATTAGTAGCATATCTGGTATTATAATTATGTATTTCAGAGGGAGACAGGACTAGATCATAGATAGCAGGAGGTGTTTCATTTTTTAAGTGTACTATTTTATGTATGAGGGAGCCGATTTTAAACTAAAAAACGTTCTCTAGCTTCAGAATTTGTAATAATGCTTAGTATGGTGTTGAGCTTTCTCTCTTGTTTGCAAAAAAGATACATGTACATGTACTACAAATGCATTTATATTCTTATTTTGATTTTATTTAACTTGGTTTGAAATGCACTACCCCAGCTCCTTAACCCATAATATAGATAAGGATATATAAGTGTAAAAAAGAGCTGTTTGAGTGTACTCATAGAGACATAGTGTTTAAGTTTATATAGAATTCCAATATTTTTGGTTAGCTAGTTGTTGATATGTTGGAGCTGAGCATCCCATTTCAGATGTTCATCAATAAAAACACAAATATTTAATCTGTGGTTTTTGCTCTATATTGCAGGTTGTTATCCTAATGTTTACTTTCTTCTTAGGTGTAGTTATTATCATAAAATTGGTCTTCTTTATTTTATTGATAACTTATTTGCTGCACAGTATTTTAATACCAGTTCAAGTTCTTCATTAACAACAGTTTGTAGTTCTAAGTTATTTGAGGAATAGAAAATGTTTGTATCATCTGCAAAAATTCTAAATATTAATTTCTTTGAAGACCTGGGCAGGTCATTGATATATAGCAGAAATAGCAGTGGTTCTAAAGTGGAACCTTGAGGCACCCCGCATGTAACAGTTTTTAGGCTAGATTCTGTATTACCAATTTTGACATATTGCTTATGATTAGTTATATAGCTTGCAAACCATGCATGGGGGAGCCCTCGGATCCCATACTTTTGTAGTTTTCCTAGGAGAATATGATGATTGATTGTATCACAGGCCTTTGAAAAATCTAACATGACAACTTCACACCGCTTTAAGTGTGTACCCCAAATTCTGGGGTCATTGAGCATTCATAAATTCACGCTATTGTTCTTACTCATCACTTATTCATAACGATGTTCTGCCGACAACACGGCATGTTTCCGAAGAGCGCAAGCTCTTTGATGTTGGTAAGATATTTTTCTTTTGTTAACAGAGAAGAAATAAAACCCTAGGGACTACGATAATGTCTGCTTGATTGATTTTGAATTCATAGAATGTGTTACCACAGCTGGTGCCACCATCCTTGTCAATTTCAAACTTGAACCAGATATCTTTATTGACGAAGGGAGATTGTTGTCAATTACCACCGAACAACCGGACACATCGGTCAATATTTACGCCCTCGGCAAAATTTTGGTTACAAGAATTGCTTTCGAGTGAACATTTTTTTTGAAGGCTGTAAAGAGAAGGCGAAAATGTTACATAATCACCTTTTTAATTTTTCTGAGTCAACATTTCGATCAAGAGAGGGTTTCTTTTTTCAAAACATGGGAGCGCACGCGAATTAAATTTATGACCGCGGAGTATATTTACCTTTGTACAAAGCAGCAGTTACAAAACTTGTTGCGTGTGGCAATGCGACTTTGGTGTTAAACATTTTTATTTGCTGATCTTTTCTTACCTTATTTCATTTCTCGTTGCCTTTGCTTTAACATTCCTTGCGTAAAATCTTTTCAACTGAAGTGCACTCAGTCGAATCGAAACAAAACAAAATATATACAGGATAAAAAAAAGCCTCGATTGTTTATTGTAAAATAAAAACTTAACAAGTTACACGTCGCAATTGTCGAAATGTCCACTTACGAGCGGGGTTAAACATGGCTGTATGGAGTAAAATTATAACACTCGCTGAGTTTTTTGGGAAAAAATATAAGAAAATACAAAAACTAATAACAAGTTACACGCCGCAATTGTTGGAATTTCCACTTACATGCGGGGTTACCGTGGCTTCATGAAGGAAAATGATAAAACTCGCTGAGTTTTTCATTAAAAAGTACAAATCAAGGATTTTTAATTGAACTTTCTTTATTGAGCAAAGAAAGAAAAAGTCATCAAATACATATTCTGGGAGGAACAGATAACATGAAACATGACACTGCTGTGAATAAAACTTGCTGGCGGCTTTGAATCGAGCACTCAGTCGGCTTCAAAAAAAAGAATCCTCATAAAATCTCTTGTGGGAAACGCTTGCCTCCAAGAATAACAATTCCCCACAAATCTCACAAAGAGAAAAATAAATCAGGGCAAATAATACTCACAGATCCACAGCAGGTTTATTGGCTCACAGGCTTCTTCTCGACTGGTTAACACAACTGGTTTGGTAAACTTCCCTCGACTGGTTTACAAGGTCAACTAACTCTTCACTGAACTCTCGACTCAACTCTCGACTTAGCCTGCGTAGCTGGCGGGATTTTGACTGAACGCAAAACACTGGACGCTTATCTGTTATACTCTACTGTGCATGCAATGTTGCATGAGAGCGTACTAAAGGTTATTTCCGGTCCTTGACACATATCGTCGGCTATTTAACAAAACTACTTATTGCACGAAATTGATATCCCACGTGAGTTTCCCATCATCAAGTTAAGTCTGCTTAAATCACGCAATCTCTAATGCTAGCGCCAGTCTCCGACACACTCCCCCATATATTTCTTTCTAAGGAATATATGTTCTCTTTCAAAACTGGTCTCTAACAAATCATGTCCGCTTTAAATGAAACAAGCTAAATTAAAATGTTCATTGTTCATTGTTCCTTTAAATGTCACTGGGTTGTTCTGAATGTGCAATTTCCTGGATTCACAGATTGGCGGCTGCATCTGCGGCTCGTTTTGGCCTGAAGGGTGGAACCTCTGGGTCTAGGCTTGAGCTTGCGTTGGGTGCACGGTCGACAGATAACTCCAGTGGGTAGAGATGCTGCACGGCTTGCTCTATCTCTCTTTTCCCAGCTCGCACCTTGGCTTCGCGTATCATCCCGTCACGTCCTACAATTAACCTTTCCACGATTCCTAGTTTCCTTGAGTTTCGATTTCGGGACTCGTCCTGTGTGATGACTACGTCTCCTACCGAGGGGTGTGAGGTCTGCTCTTCTCCGCTCTTGCTGTGCTGCTCTCTTAGACTTGGTACGTACTCTTTCGTCCACCTGCACCACATGGCTTCTTTACATCAAAGGAGGTACTTTGCTCTCTTCCTCAGGTCTCTCTCTTGTATGTGATGAGCACTTAATTCGGGAGCTGGTTCGGCCGAAGGTGTAGCAGAGAGCTTGGAGTCAAAACCGGCATTTCAACATCTTCCTCTAGAGGTATGTCAGGGGGCGACCATTTATGGCAATTTCCACATCAAGCACGACCTCAGACAATTCTCCCCAGGACAAGGTTGCATTTCCCACTGTCTTACGAAAAGCCGACTTGAATACGCCTATGACCCTTTCAAACTGGCCACCCCACCACGGAGCTCTGCTGAGGTTAAATCTCCAAGTCAGGTCAAGTTGTGCGAGGCAGTTGTGGAATTTCTCATCATTCCTGACGTTACTCAGCCAATCAGCAGTGGCTTTAAATGTGCTTCCATTGTCTGAATAGATTACGCGTGGACGACCGCGTCTGGCGATGAAACCTTTTAAACTTGTGAGAAACTTGTTTGTTTCTAAGCTTGGAATGAGATCAAGGTACACTCGTCTGGTCAGACTGCAGGCGTAGAGGACTAGGTAACCTTTTCCCTCAGTTTTCTGTGTCACACAATACTTTATGGGTAGTCCCAGTAGTTTTGTCTCGGATGTCTTGGTACCAAGTTGTTGTTTTGCGAAGCCCTGCTCTTCATTGTCGTGTTGTTCAGCAGGTTGTGTTAACTCAATGGCGTTGGACTTCCATTTGTGGAGGGTGAACTGAGCGTCACTGAAGGTCATAATGGCCTTTTCCTTCTGCTCTTGAGTTTGTTGGACTGTCGGTGCTCCGGTGATTAAATCATCGACGTAGAAGCTCTTCCGAATTTGGGCGACTAATTCTGGCTCTCGCTCCTGCCATGTCTTCAAATGCTGCTGAATCACCCCTCCCAACAGGAAAGGAGATGACGTAAGCCCGAACAGTGCCCATGTAAATCTTAAAGTCTCTATCTCAGAGTGTTCTTTAAATTTCCAGAAAAATCTGAGTGCGTCGCGCTCTTCTTCTTTAATATGTACTTGTAGAAACGCTTTCTGCAAATCTCCGGTCAGTAGTACTGGATAGAACCGAGCTCTGATTAATATGTTCCATAGCAGATTCTGCAAGGGGGGTCCTGGATGAAGACAGTTGTTCAAAGATGGCTGGTTGGGGCTTTCTCTGACAGAGACATCGTATACAATTCTTAACTTCGTGGCTTCTGCATTTTCACGAACTACTGCCCTGTGTGGTATGTAAAACTCGGTCCCCTTGGGTTCGGCAGGAGCTGACTCGACAATTCCTTACTCCTTTTGTTCCTGGATTATGGCGTCATACCGGTCATAGGTAGAGGTATGTTTGAGTCTTCTTAAGAGCTGGTGCAGTCTTTTAAGGCTGCCAGACTTGTTTGTGGGCAGAAGTGACTGACTTCCTTTCCTGGGGAGACCGGTTTCATAATGTCCGTCTGGATGACGAATCAACTGTTCTTTGAACTCGGAGTAGACCACATCCTGGTCGTTAATTGAAGAGTCGGCGAGGCCAAGGACATCTAAACGACAGAGCTGTTCAAAATCCACTCTGGTTGCCTGGGTGAAGAGGGTAGTACTGGTTTTGTTTTCAAGACCTGGTGACATTATTGTCCAGTCAAGTGTTGTTTTCTCTGCCACAGGCTGACCTGACAATGGTATCTTTGGAGAAGTGCTAGTCTTGATTCTTGCGTACTCAGAAGCACCTAGTACAAGATGGATTGGCAGTTGCGGCTTTGTGTCCTTGTCATCCATGTAAACTCCACACAGATGTGTGTACCTTTCCATTAGCTCTTCATACTTTGGGTTTTCCAGGGTCATAAGCTCAGGTTTGTCGACTTTGGAAACTGTCATGCCCATACTAAAATCGCCACTAATAGATGTCACGTTGACGTCATACATTTCCACTTTAGTTGTCATAGAGCGAAGCATCATTTCGAGTCGTTTCGTTTGGATTTCTGCCTGTTTGATGTGCAAGGCGTTGATTAGCTGAGCAGAGGCGTATGAGCTTCCAGCTCCAGTATCCAATAGGGCTCTGGTTTTGATTCCGTTAATGTTAACTAGAACTACGGGATACACCACTTCTAGTTTGTCACGCTGATGGGCTGTCAACAATCCTTTGGACCTTTGAGTTCTTTGATCGCTGTCGCAAATTGTGGTGTGGTGCTTCATGTTACATTTCTGACATACGATTTTGTTGCAACAATTTTCAGCTTTGTGGGGACCGGTGCAATTGAAGCACAACCTCCTTCGAAGCAGAATCGACCGTCTTTCAGCCAAATTAACAACATTGGTGCAGTTAAAGGACTTGTGCTCTGTCGCATCACAATACACGCAAGATTGCTTGCTTGCGCCATTCTTTTGTTGCGTGTTGTACACACGGAATGGGGGCTTATCTCTCTTTCTGTCATTGCGTTGGTTTCTATCATCTTGCTGATTTCTGTCATCTGGTTTACTGATCAGATTTCTTTGAGTCCAGAGTCGCAATACTTCTGCCAATTTGTCAAAGGTCCAATTTTCAAATGATGGGTCTGTTCGCACTAAGTACCCTCTGATCGCCGGCAACTTGTCCAAAGTCATCGCCACATAGCCATTAACTTGTTCCAGTTTCCCCATTGTTTGCAAGGACTGCACTGAAAAAGTCAATTTGTCACAAAATTCGTACATTCTGTGAAGGTTCTGGTTAGGTATGAAAGGCAGTTCAAATATTTGTTGGGAGTAGGCCTTGATAATCTCCGAATCTTTCCCGTATTTGTCCAGCAGTATGGACTTGGCTCTGTTTTAACCTTCATTTGTAAATGGCAATCGTTCTATTGAATTTTTCACTTTCTGGTCGAGAAAAGACTTGAGGTAGGAAATTTTGTCACGCCAGGCATTGCCGCTTTGTCAATGATTTCCACAAACTGGTTCCAGAACCTGGGCCAGTCCTCATAAGTGCCATTGAAACGAGTTATTTGGCGCTTGGGTAGTTTCGCCGGTAGGTCATGGCCTGAGACAGATCTGCCATTGGTAGTTCCATTCTGAATGTTCACTCCTTTACTCTTCTCTTTCGCTTGTTGTGGCTCAGTCTGGAACTTCATCTTGGTTTCAAACAGCTTCATTTCGAAGTCCAATTCTTTCTCTTGCTTCTTCAGTTGCATCGTTTGACGGAATTCCTCGATACTGTCTTTTAGGATCTTGACGCTTTCATCTGCAGCAAAGATCTTAGTGTCCACACTGTCATTCCACTTGTTAACCTCTTCAAGGTCCTCTTTCGCCGTGAGTTTTTGTTCTTTGACTGCTCGTTTCAAATTGTCGGCCTCCATAGACAAGGTTTTAATGGCAGAGAGATGTCTTTCAATTGCTACTTCGTTTTGCTGTGCTATTATCGATTCGGTTCTGCTCACAGCTAGCTTTCGCTGCTCTAGCTTGGTAGTTAAAGCTTCCATGTTCTTGCTCTTGATTGAGCGCGTCCCATCAGAGGTGCCAGGTGTGGGAAACGCTTGCCTCCAAGAATAACGATTCCCCACGAATCTCACAAAGGGAAAAATAATCAGGGCAAATAATACTCACAGATCCACAGCAGGTTTATTGGCTCACAGGCTTCTTCTCAACTGGTTAACACAACTGGTTTGGTAAACTTCCCTTGACTGGTTTACAAGGTCAACTAACTCTTCACTGAACTCTCGACTCAACTCTCGACTTAGCCTGCGTAGCTGGTGGGATTTCGACTGAACGCAAAACACTGGACGCTTATCTGTTATACTCTACTTTGCATGCAATGTTGCATGAGAGCGTTCTAAAGGTTAGTTCCGGTCCTTGACACATATCATCGGCTATTTAACAAACTACTTATTACAGGAAATTGATATCCCTCATGAGTTTTCCTATCATCAAGTTAAGTCTGCTTAAATCACGCAATCTCTAATGCTAGCGCCAGTCTCCAACACTCTCCTTAAAGCTCCTCGAAAGCATCTAATTAAAAAGTTGTGGTCAAAGGAAAAGTTCAAATCCTGAGGTGATCTGGGCATTCCCCACGCATGGGAACATGTTCACGCATAAATTAACTATGGGCGCCGGCTCTACGAAAAAATCTAATTTTTGGCGTTTCCGTGACAAAACAACTCCTTCAAGATCTCTTTTAAAGCTCTCGATATGATCTGTATTCAAAAATACACAAGCTTAAGCTTACAAAAATTTTAAAATATGTTTGCAAAGAAGCCAAAGCTATAAGATGTCTGCAGTGATTACTTCGGATTACTTCATAATCATTCACACGTCGCGAACAAAGGATACGTTCACAAGTCAGTTTCGCCCATGGTCCCCTTGATTGCAGCATTGTTCCAGTCTTTTGAAGTCTCTTTGAGGTTCTCCTTCCAAATATCTCACCTTTCTCAAACCAAATAAAACCAAAGTTTATTCGAGATGCTTTCCGATGCTACCGAAAGCAATGCCCAAAGGAATAAACTGAGCCTTCAAGCTACAACAACATCAGCGGTGTAAGCCATTTCAGAAAGACACATTTCAAGCGGCCTGAAGTTGTAATGAAGAGATATCACAAAAAACATATTAAATAATTCAGCAATATCAGCCTGTCGTGTAAAAGTCATATTATTGTGGATAAGTCTGACCCTTAGTTTTACGTTTGACAAGTGTTCCAATAATTTCGAAGTTTCCTTAAGGTTTTCCTTATATTTTGAAAATTGCTTACTTTAATTGTAGTCACAAAACAGAGTTTATTCCCAAATTAACTCCAACAATCGATATCAAGACAAATAGTCAGATTCATTTCCACTTCTGAACTCATTCGACGATGATTCGCTAAAATAGAAAATATACAAGCAATAAGCTAAGTAGCTATAGAACTTTTAAAAGCTGAACTTTCTTTCCTTTCGACTAGAGAACTCACATTATGTAGGAGCTTGGAAGCTCTCACTGCAATTCACAATGACATCATCAAACATGGCGACTGCTTTTCCCCGCGTGTTCCTCTCGGGTTGCTATGCCTTATGGGATGCACAGGCCTCCCAACACTCCAGTGAGTAATCTCAAAAAAGAATGTCAAAAAAATCGATAAAACGTAACAACATTAATAGTCTGTCTTACTTTTGTTCTTTAGAAGTGTAAGCGTATTAGCATATCTCTTGTAATCTTTATTTTTTGCAGATCTTTACTTAAAAAATGTGTGGTAAATTTTCTGTTTCCTTTTTATTGATTCAATGATACCTTTAGTAAGCCATGGTTTATTAAATTGTTTTTGTTTGGTTTGTGTGGCCTGCTTCATAGGGGCACGCTTCTCTACAATCTATTCAATGTTTCTATTGCATCCTGTACCTTTTTCATTTAGATTTTTATCTGTTTTGAGAATTTCTTGCCAGTCAAGTAGATTTATGTCCTCCAGAAATATCTCATTATGAAATTTAGAGTGATCTCAAAAAAATATTTTACTAGCATTTCGTGGTGGATTAGATTTAATTATTAAAAAAAAAAACTGGGAGGTGGCCTGATATATGAATTGTCAAAATTCCTGCTGTAAAATTCAGTGCCACGTCCAAAAGGGGTCACCACCTTATTGTGGTGGGGTGGTTTGTGTGTCTCAATGACCCCTAGAGGCTATGTCGGCTGGAGTCTTGTACTCCTTGTAGGGCCACCCATGCCGAACAGGTCGAAGGGTAGAGACCAGACGAAGTGTGATCCCCTGGGTCCTCCAGGTTGGGGGTTGAGCTACAGGCCAATCACCTGTTCTCGGAAAAAAACAAGGATTACAGAAACCGCAACTCATCAGATTCGAATCAATGATGGCGAAGCCGTGGCTGCTGACGGACAACCAGCCGGAAGCACCAGGACGTCACTGGGTAAAAGCCTACGGGAAGCTCAGCGACCGATGAGGTCAATGGCGATGCCAAAGTCAGTTACCCGGATTGGGTGCTGGAATGTACGCACGATGTATATAGCAGGTAAAGCCACACAGGTGGCGAGAGAGATGGATAGATACCAACTAGACGTGCTGGGGATCAGCGAGACAGATGGAC
>JAHPZR010031750.1:10000-20000 GCA_019787425.1 Platygyra sinensis | reverse complement strand
CCACAGAGCGGCGAATCATGCGCGACATAAGCGCAGTGCGACAAAAGCTCTACGCCAGCTATTCAAAGGAATGCGTGCGTGCCAACATATATAACTTCCGACTACGTCATCGCTTAAAAACGTAAAGAAAAATGAGAGAAATAATTAAGGAGCAGCAAAGAACATGTCATAACTAAGCATTACGTAGATGGTAAGGAAAAAGATAGTTAGCAGATTTACATAATAAATAAAATAATAGATAAGTAAATAAACAAGAAGTTGAAACAACTTACAACCGCGCTTTTTTAAATCCTTTTCGCTCATACGCGATATCTAACCACTTCAGTGGAAAGTTGGTCATGTTCCAGAACAGTCACTGACAAATTACTTTGCACTACTTAAGAGCCGCCCTCTATAATTTTCAACTATGGTCATTTGGACGAGAAAAAATCTAGGGGAGTTAGCCCTCCTCCCCCTTATTTGGGGTAAAAAAAGAACAAATCAAAGAAGGAATAAAAGCCCACAGGGCAAGCAAAACAATCCCCTCCCCCTTGGCTGAGGGTCTGGATCCCCCACTGGATACGATCTGCAGTGAGAGATAGAGGGAAAAAACACAACCCTCTGCGGTAGATCATAAAAATAATAAGTAACATTCGTACCGTTTTTTTGTTGTTGTTGCTTTTTTTAGTATAAACCAAATTTATATAGCAAATTTAAATAAAAAGAAGGCATTCGAGCCAAGGTTAGTTAGCGCGAGGTACGTTGCATGGGTTGTTGATGCTACAATTTGGCTACGTTGAGCGTTACCGGACTCTTACGGCATTCGTTCCTTGACCTCGAAAGGTCAGGTTAATGAAAAGTGCGTGGAATTTGGGGTTGGTAAAGGATCGAAGCTCGAAATCAAAGATGATTTCCAGCCCGTACTGCGCACTCTCGAGAGTTTATTTAATATGTTTTTTGTTTTGTTTCATGTAAGACATCACCAAATGTGAACATTTTGCAACTACGTGCATGAAGTAAATTCGAAGTTTAAAAACAAGTGCCATTATGGATGCGAAGCGGTCGAAGCTTAATGCTTTGTTCTTTCCTGTATCACTTGATAAAACAACTTTGCAGCTGTAAAACTCGATGCTGGGGCGGATCCAGGATTTGACGAAGGGGAGTTCGGATAAACGCCCGCCGAAGGCGGTAGCCCTAGGGGGGTCCGGGAGCATGCTCCCCGGGAAAATTTTTAATTTTAGGACCTCTGAAATGCGATTTCCAGCGTTTTCAGGGGCAATTTGAAGTGGTTTAATTGCTCTAAAGTCACCTCCATTTTTGTGCTAACTACAGTAGTTTAAAGGATGGATTTTCTTAACACCGACAATAATCGAAACGGATAAACATTTTAAATTCATTCAAATTAAAAATTCATGATTCCTCAACAATGGGATCAGCCAGCAACATTCTCCGGGGTTGCTGTTCTACAAATTTTGGGCAACAGCATCATAATCCACGGGTTTCTTGTGGTGAATATTCATGAGCGCCAAGCCAGACAATCTTGCCGTCGTCATGGTGGTCCGCAGGCACCCTTTAACCAGCTTTAAGGTACTGTTTTGCCCGCTCGTTGTCAGCTTAAGTCACTGGAATAGTGCATGCAGTGCGCAGCAAACAGTGGATATTGGGGAAAATGTCCGGGGGGGGGGGGGGGGGGGGTTACTCCCAGAAAAATTGGGTGGGGGTGTGCAGCCCGCTTCCCAAAACCCCTACCCTATTTATGACCAAAATCTGCGATATTCCCTACCCTATTTATGACCCGACCCTTAAATCAAAACCCTGTTTCAGAGCTGGGTTATAATTATTCCTTAGTTCCGACCAGACTGTAAACATAAATGTGAAGGGCTTTTGTTGATTTTCTTTTCGATAGTGATGAAAAAGTGACTTCTTCTTAGAAACATGCCCATATCAAGGCTAGAGTGCCAAAACTATACCTATTTATGGCCAAAATGGCGAAAATTGGCTGAAATCAATAACCAATTTATGGCCAAAACGGCTGAAAAACCATTCCCTTTGGGGCCGCACATACCTATATAGCCCATATAAGGGAGTACCCCCCTCCCCCCGGGGAGAAAATGTCGGCATCACAGGCCTAAGATAACAAAAAAAATTTCGGTTTTATTTGAAAGGCGAACATTAAAAAACAAAAACATTAAGTTCTGTACCTCTAATGCAGGTTGAAGTGCGTCTTGTTGGCTTCTCTCTAACTGTAACTTTCTCGTCCATCGATGGTACTCGACATCCAGAGTTTGAGGGTTTGGTTTTGTCACTGGCAAATCTTCACTGCCTGTACCTGTTTGGGTCACTTTTTCGGTCTCTGTAAACACAAATAAAAAAAAATTGTTGACAAGTGCCAAATCGATAGCTTGTAGTATTTTTTGTTATGGAAAATGTTCTTACCGAACCACCCGAACCACCCCTAGATCCGCCCCAGCGATGAAACTGTTGGAAAAAGAATTTGAAAGGCCTCAAGGATAAGATATGTGGTTTTTAAAGATTAACATCGATTCGCATTCCATTTGGCTTTCCATAGTTGTTATGATACACATGGTAAGCTTGAAGAGCACTCAAGAAACTCAGCCTTACTTTAGGTTGCACCAGAGTAACTCGATGTACCGTGCTCTTAGTTCGTGCTATCCAAAACTTCCCCCGTGCATCACAACTCAATGAATGATGCATACATGAATATATTGCTTAAAGATATATTTAGAAGAGTCAAGGATCACAAAAAATCTATCTGCAAAATAGTAAGTGCAGAAAGTGAAGGAGGTGTAAACTGGAGTGGAGATGGACTGAAGCTTGGTCGAAGAATTGTGGAATATCTGAAATTGCTGAGTTTAGAGACTAATGTACCAGTAAAATCGAAGCTTCAACAACCCCCCTCCCGGGTTCACCTCGGGCATTTTGACGCCTTTTCCTGCCCGGGAGGGAAGGGATTTGATGAACTTAGTCTACCTGGGGGCGGGGCATTTGATCACCACTCATAGGGGGTGAGGAATTTGATCGCTAGGTCCCGATATCATGTTTACGAGTCGCGCTGAATCCACGTGGGTTGATAAATCATGGCGGTGATGGCGGAGACAAACGTTGATGAATTCAATGGAAAAGATCACGGATTCGTGGCGGGTTAGTTGAAAACCAAAGGCCTGCGCGAGCTTTGCTCCGTATTATTATTAAAGATTTATTTGTCATCAAAATTTGGCAACCTTGTAATTGTTTCTCTTTTACTGGGGTATCCAATATTTAACATAATTGGCTTCAATCGAAACAGAGGTATTAAATATACATATTTTAAATTGAAATATTCTCTACGTGTTTCTCTACGAGTAGAACATTGGTCTAGTTGCAGTTGATCCACATCGCCAAAACGCTACTTTATATTAGATTTTTATCGATAATATTAAATTTGACATCAAAATTTGTGAACTTTGTTATTAGTTTTCTTTGGTGATTACCTGTTACCTGGCCTCCTCGTGCCTCGTGGTATGTAAGGGTGTTGTCTATTAAACCATGTTTACATACACAGCTTCCGCAGAAGCATAATAGAAGCTACTGAAAAGCTGGAATAATCAGGTAATTCTCCGGGGATGGGGGTATTTGATCACCTGAAATGAACCTATGATGGGGCATTTGAACAGCTTTTCGGCACTGCGAAGGGAGGGATTTGAACAAAAATTTTCCAAAAATTCAAGTACCCGAGGGTTTGCCCGGGGAGGGAATGTTGAAGCTTCCGTTCTGACTGGTACATAAGCGGGTGAGCTGAGGGTCACACTTTGACAGTTCCGCGAGAATGTGAAAACAAGGCTAAGTATTTTTACTGCGTATGAAAATTTGCGATGGGTCTCATGATTATTGCAAAACAGTAAATCTCGTGGTAGCGAACAACAGTAGCCATTGCCGGCAAATTGCAAAGATCACGCGAGGTCGATAAGCCTTTGAACAACTCAAACACAAAAATATTTTGAACATACTATTAGTCAAGTGAGGAAAAAAATCAAAACGCTTATTTGTTATAAATAATTTTTTTTACGACTCTTCTATGTGATCCTGCATCAGCTTTCCTTTCATCTTTAAATATCCAAAAAGGCAACGCAGGGGTACCAAGTCCGGTAAATTTATTGTACATATTTAGAGAGTCTACTTGAGAATAAGAAAGCTTTGCATCTAACACCTTGAGAATCTCTCTCAAAAAGGTATCATAAAAGATTGGTCCGATAGGTTTATTCTTAAGTTGTTAATTACATGGGAAAGGTCACAGATCTTGCTGTAAATAATCATTGCCGTGCAATGAACGTAGCTTTCCGGGAAATATCCATTCAGTTGGACTTAGTATTATAGGCTTATACTGCACTGGAATTTAAAACTAATCAGCGTTTAGCAGAGTTAAGCACGCGCTCGTTCAATCCCCTGCGATTTTTATTTTGCTCGTACTCTTCAGTAGTCCCAAAAGAAGTAAACTGTCTATTACAGTTATAACGACCACACAACTAATTGCTTAACTCACCCCAGTGATTTTTCTTTTGTTGTGACGAATGTAAAAGATTCTACCATTTGGTGCCCTCTGCGTGGTATCGCCCAGCCAGGAGGCAGTAACTCACACTTTATAGGAACACAGCTAAGAAGTTCCCTCAGTGCTAAACCACCACCTCTAAAATCTGTTAGACTCTACTCAACAATGAGATTCATCTGTCTAAGCTTTTGCAAGGATTTAACTCGAAAATGCCCCTGTCGAAAATGTAACAAATACAGCATTTTGAGCTAAATGTAAAATTTTTAACCCTAATGCTTCTGTCCCCTCTATAAGAACATTTAAGCCGGCACTCTTTACAACGGCTCTCGGAGTTGCCACCAATAATATACCCCCTCCGGGGGGTACACCCAGAAAAAATTTGGTAGGAGTGTGCGGCCCGCTTCCCAAAACCCTTACCATATTTATGACCGAAATCTGCGATTTTCCCTACCCTTTTTATGTAAATTCAAGACCCTATTTAAAACCGTTGCCCTAAACACTATATATGAAGGGTTTTTGTTGATAATCTTATCGATCATGATGAAAAAGTAGCTTCGTCTAAAAAGAGCATATCCAATTAAAGACTAGAGTGCAAAAATCATACCCTCTATGGCCAAAACGGCTGAAAACCATACCCTCTGGGGCCGTTCATATCTATTTTTGCCACAATTGCTACTAATCTCGCAATCTGATTGGCTAATTTGCCGTTGTCGATAAGAGTCTAGACAACGCTGCTTGCGTCAAGGTGTCACGCAATCGTGCCTTTTTCAGGCCATGCAAACGTGTTCTTTGACGTTGATATTGTGGTAAAAAAAACATATCGAAATGTGGTTTAGCGAGGTCTGTGCTCTTATCGACAACGATACACGCCATCACAGTGGCCAAAATTTATTGCGGACTCACTCTGCGCCTCGTGAGTCTGCACCATTTTGACCACTTTGATGACGCGTATCGTTGTCGATAAGAGTACAGGCCACGCTAAACCACATTTGTTAAATAACCCATATATGGGAGTACCCCCCCCCCCCCCCCCCCTCCGGAATATACCGAACCGTTTGCCTGCTTAATCCATCATGATCAGGACCTTCCAGTTTAAAATACTTCAACTCGTATTTAACCTTCATGCGTGGTGGCATGTTAACAATATAATTAGAGTCCACATTGTTTGGATAATCTTCGGAATATCCAGGGCTTTTGAGTGTTTTATTTATCACAGTTCCACATTCTGTTGAAACAAAAACGTATATGTGAATTTTCTTTACAACAACGGCATTGGAATTAGCTATCCCATGTCTTGGAGCTTTCCATCTTCATGCTTGACTGAGTTGACTTAAAAGAACTTAGAGGTTATTCCTCACGCTAAATGGATCTGATAGTGTAATAATTAATAATAATAATAATAATAATAATAATAATAATAATAGTAATAGTAATAACAATATTAATTATAGTAATAATAATCATAATAATAATAATAATGATAATAATAATAATAATGATAATAATACAAGTTAAGATAGAGACTACAGTTACTCGAGTTTCACGCTTGAAACGATCATCAAACTCTGCCCTTAGCGGCAGTTGAAACAAAATTTAAACTGACTCATGGAGGACGTGTTGAGCGATCCTGCTTCTGATTGGCTGCATAGAACTTGTTTTGTTTTTATATTCGCTCTGCATGCGTTTATATTATTTTTATTATTTATTAATAATAATAACAATAATAATAATAATAATATAGTTACAAGAATAATGGAAACAATATCTACAAAGATAAACAACATATAAATAACAATGTATGCATAACGTCAAACAATAAATTGTAAAATATAGAGTGATCTAAAATTCTAGTTTACTAATAAAGTCTTAAGTCCTGGTCAGGTGGACTCGCAAGTAGTCGCAAGTAGCCACAAGTTGAACTTGCGTATAGACTTTCGTTGGGTGGCCAAACGGACTCGCAAGTTCCCTCGCAAGTACACGCAAGTTGAGAACTTGCGTCGACTTGCGTCGACTTGCGATTCCGTTTGGCCAGGGCTTTAAAAATATGCATTAAACCAAAAATTGACATGAAGGGAACGCCCTCCTTAAAGGATGGGCCTTCACTGCCATCTTGAGAGATGAAATGGAACTAATACAATGAATACTAAGCACATTTCATAGTGTGGCGCTACCCACTAGGAAGAGCGACCGCCAGGTGTTACTCTCATTTTTCCAGGCGAAGGCTGTAGTACAATGCCACCACTTGACCTTTAGAGCTTCTGCCTGAGAGACCGGGGCAGACTTGGAAAGGAGGGTCGGCCGATTTTGCTTAAAATTGGTACACAATCTTTGTGGCAGCGGAACTGCCACTCTGGCCTTGTAATGAGCCGTAAACGTAAGCTTACAAACAAGAACTCAGTTTATTCGAAGCATTCACAGAAACTTGTTTACACGCATGTGGTGTCGTGAAATGTAATAATGTCGTGAATTGTAATAACTGTCGTGAATTGTAATTACACTTGTCGTGTATTGTAATACCTGTCGTGAAATGTAATAACAAGTGTCGTGAATTGTAGTAACGCACCTGTTGTAAATTGTAATAAAATGCTGTCGTGAAGTGTAATAATCCAAGCTGTCGTAAATTGTAACAATGCTCTGTCGTATCTTGTAATAGGTCGTGAACCTGAGAACGAGCAATTCTTCAAAAATCGTGTTTAGTCTTTGGTGGTGGTGATGACAGTGAGGATGAGGATGATGATGATGATGATGATGATGATGATGGTTTTATGAGAATTGCAATGCTGCTTATCGATGCGTTATGCATTCAATAAAGAAATGTAAACTGCGATTGGGGAATGGCCTTTAAGGACGGTGCCTACTTTTGTTAGTGCGCACACGTTCTGCGCATCACGCAAGCCATAGTTTAAGCGCGCGCGCGCTGGGGATGACATTGACGCAATCAACTACGCCACCAAGCACACGACTAAAATTAAAGCAAAATTTTCCTACGGTGACCAAATCAATTTTAATGAACCTGTACTTAAACCAGGATAGACCAGAATAGCAGCATATTGCTAGCCACAGACTGTTAACGTCTTCCAGCTGAAAATCTAGCTGTTATCTTTCGAAAATTACACTGAAATCCAACTGCAAACATGTACCTGCAGATGGCGTAGTGCGCGCGCAGACACGCAAATGTCTTACTTACTGGGGAGGTGACAGGAAAAAATGTAACGGGCACCATAAAAGTTTTCAAAAAGGATCAATAGCTTTAAAAAAAGCGTGGTTACCCCTACATTTTTTGTTGCGAAATGGAAGCGGCAAGCCTATTCAACATGTGATTAGTTTCTGGTCGTGAGCGAAAGGTATTTAGACTGTATTTTAACAGAATCAGAGGAAGGTTGTCAGAGACGTTAAAAGCGATTTTGCAACGATTTTGTCACTAAAAACGTAACAAAATGATTTTAATGTTTCCATTTGCCATGTAGTTTAAAGATCTTTTTAAATGTGTTTGTCTTTCTGTATGTAAAGGCGAATTCTAAGGAAATCGGTGAAGAAATATCGTTTCCCGCTTTTTACAGAAAAATGCTGATGTCAGCATTTTTGTTGAGATTCAAGGCTAATTATCTCGAAAAAATGCGTGGCTACCCCTATTTTTCTTTGTGGATTCCAATAGCCCTTGCAAATATCTACTTTTTCCGCGTGGTCCTTACTTGGCGCAAAAACCTTTGTATTTAGTAGGCACCGTCCTTAATATGTCACCAGCAAGTTTAAAGAAAATACTTGGTTCACGCAGATTAGTTACTCAGATTAGTTCGATCTAGTGCAGTTTTTTCATTTCAGATTTTAAAGGTGAAATGTCAGCATAATATTATATTTTCATGGTTGGGAGGTAAAAGGAAAAACGGGAGTGTTGCACAGCAGTTTACTTTTATTCAAACCATAAATGCTATCTCTTACATACCATTACTTTTATGATAACAGGTGATCGGAACACGTAACGATTATAGCACTTAGCACTCAAGACGAACAAGAATACATCTCAATTACAATTTTAGTCTAGTTTAAGCAAATGTTTTAAAGTTCTATCTTGCCAAATAAACCCAATGCTATTACACTATTGATGTTTTAAGAAAAACCATGATTTAAAAAATCGAACTTGTGCGTTAACTCAAGAATGTTTAGTGTTCTACAAAAGACATCTAGGCTCTGACCACTACAACCTTATATCGGCGTCTCAACAACAACAATAACTGAAAATACAAACGCAACCAAAACCAGCAAAGCTTCCTTGCAGGGTAATACTAATCGTTATTTTCGGTGGGATCCTTTCCGCCAGATAATGTTTAAAATTATAAACCATCCATTAGCATCCGCGTGAAGCTTAAGCCATGCTCTGTTCCATCGTGGATGAGAAATGATCCGTTTTATTTCAAGAAGTAGTCCGCTGCCCGATCCGTACTGTCTAATCAGTTTGGCAACACTTACGTATCCGAGTTCTCCCAATGGAAAATATATCCGTGGAAGCCTGTTGCGCAGTTTCTTGACGCAGTCGCGAAACAGCCGATTAACATTGTAGATTTGGTTATACACACGACAAATATGGTTTGGCCAGGACAGACCAGAGGAATACACTGCCATTTTGATAATCATATCAATAAGCTCTGTTGGAAGGATTTCCATTGACACTATATCCTGTGAATTGTTTCCGCTTCTCATTAAATTGTTTGTGATCAATGTGCTATTTGGAACAAAACGAATTTGTACTTCACTGTTCACTGTACTCTCGTATTGATAGTTTTGCAGTTTGTACTCGTGCGTTTTTGAGCAGTTTTCACTCTTTTGGCTTTTCTGTGGCTCTTGCTCTTCTTCTGGACGGTTTTTTAAGAGTTGGTGATCGATGTCTTCTATACTTTGTTCGTCTGACTGAAAGTCTCCTTGAACACACACGTAGTGTTCCCCGTCTCCCTCGGCAAAGTAGCCAAGTTGAATCTGCGCCATTGGAATGGTAGATGTTGGAGTAATAACTGCTGTTGCGTCTGGACCATGGAAGGAAACAACAAGAATCTCAATGTTAAAAATCTCAGCTGCAGCTTGCAATGTTATCTGGTCCCCATATTCACCGTTCTGTGCCATGCTCGCAAGATAACGATCCCATGGCGTTGCTGCAAAATTTTCTAATGGAATGCCATCTACATTGTCGGGGTTCTCAGTAAGATATTGGATTATTTCCTCGCGAAGAGCTTCTACCGAACGGTAAATGCCCAGTGTCTGTAGCCAGAATGTTAAGGCCTCGAACTGACAGTTACCATCTCCATTTGGGCTGTAAAGAACTTCAAAACCCAGGTTAGAAAAGATGTCAAAGTGATCGTCTTTTGACATTGGAATGTAAAGCTTCTTTCGGAGCTGTTTTAGGTTTCGTTTCCTGTCTTGTTCCATTTTCTTTCCCTTCTCCCTCTTAAGAAGACCTGCATTTGTGATGTCTTCGACAGATAG
>JAHPZR010031750.1:0-5000 GCA_019787425.1 Platygyra sinensis | reverse complement strand
AAACTGCGACAATTAATTAAGCTAATTAAATGTTTTCAATCTGTTAGCGAATTTGCTTCATTTGAGTGCGCTTGAAAGGCAGAGTCAGCAACAGTCTGGCTATTACAATTTAGTCTCCTGGAAAATTAAAAATGAGCATACGGAAGTTGATTCTCAACCAAGCTGGCTTCCTTGGCATTACAAAGGAGAATTCAAGACGATTGTTATTTGCCACGTCACCGCCGAAAATGCAGCAGGTTGCGTGACCAAAGTGCGCCATGTCAACACCGTTTTCATCAAGAAAATCGAAGAGAAAAAAGAAATTGAAGAAACCGAGGAAAGTTACCGCTGACGTTTCAGATAGCATGTTTCAGGAGCTCAACAAACTACAGATAAGTTGGCATATCGCGACCTCGTCACGTACGCATGAATCGACCTGAATTTTCATTACTGGCAGCAACGACGCACTCACGACCAATTTATCGCTGAGCTAAGGATTTTAATTTTGCTTCATTTTCAAGAGATTATAGGAAAGGGGCATTCCTCTAAACCTTAAGCCAGGTAAGCTTTTCAGTATAGTAAGAGAATTTATCCAGACGGTGACACTTTGCATATAGACTGGAAAAATGAGACTGCAATTAGGTACAATTGCATGCATTTGAAATCTCCTAAAGGTTCAAAGCGATTTTCAATTAGTCTCGCGAGAGACAATGTGATTGCATTTAAAATGACTGCTAAGCTGTTTTCCTTCAGAAAAGAAGGCCCAAATGGATTATAATACGAAATGGGGCCCCAAAGCTTGGCTTATTTCCTGATTTCATTAGCGCTTCATTACTTGGAGCCACAGGCCTGTTATTCAATTATCATGATAAACTTAATATTGCAGTTTAGACCAAAAAAGGTGCATTTATAGGTTGTTATTGACCGGCAAGAGATGGGTTGTTAAGTATACAATATATCCTTGTTCACAGCCGCTCCATTGTCCGTATAAATTTTCAAGACTACTTCCGCGTAATTTATAACCGTACCGTTGCCGGACCAAAATCTGATCGGTCGCAAAAAAAAAAACATGAAAATTTGCTAATTAATGGCAAGTCTTTTCGGTTACAACTAGCTTCAGAGTCTCTAAAAACATAATTTAGAAGAAGAAAGGTATTAATCAAAATTAAACAGCTGATTTGTACCGCCACGATTTGTTGAAACTTTAACCGGAAGTGGCCAGGTTAGTCATCTTCTTGTAAGATTTTTCTTGGTAAAAAAGCATCAACCTTAGTATTTTTTTCTTGATATTACTAACCCAAGGGCTGAACTTTGCAGGGATATTAAGACTTCCAGATATAAAACATGGGCATGGAAAATATAAGGTCTGAAAAACAGGCCATTTCCGGTTGCTTCCCATAAGCTACAAATAGGTCCAAGTTGACATAACAGCCACTGGCTAACGAAAAATTCCCATAATCTGATATGTTTACCCATAAAAGGCTAAGAATAGGGCATTACAAAGATAGTTTTATTTTTGTCAAAAATTAATTGTACGTTGCCGACAGAGAGATTGATAAGTGGCCAAAATTGCACTTAAAATCAGCCTCTGGGGACCCCTGAGGGGCTGATATCCAGAACTCGGCTAAAAAAGGTTTATTGAAACTGAAACTTTGGCATATTACATAAGTCTACATAACAAGATTGTGTACCAATTTTACGCAAAATCGGCCGACCCTCATTTCCAAGTTTGGCCCGGTCTCTCAGGCAGAAGCTCTTAAGTAATACGTAAACCAAGTTTTAACTGGTATCAAGTCCATGCTATACTGAGGCGCGAAGACCAGGAATAGCCTTAAAAACTAAAAGCAAAATCTTGAAATGAATGCAGGCGTGTGTAGGCAGCCAGTGTTACTCATACAATGCAGCTGTAATGTGGGAGTATTTGCCTAAATCATGTGGGAAACGCTTGCCTCCAAGAATAACGATTCCCCACGAATCTCACAAAAGGGAAAAATAAATCAGGGCAAATAATACTCACAGATCCACAGCAGGTTTATTGGCTCACAGGCTTCTTCTCAACTGGTTAACACAGCTGGTTTGGTAAACTTCCCTCGACTGGTTTACAAGGTTAACTAACTCTCAACTGAACTCTCGACTTAATTCTCGACTTAGCCTGCGTAGCTGGCGGGATTTCGACTGAACGCAAAACACTGGACGCTTATCTGTTATACTCTACTTGCATGCAATGTTGCATGAGAGCGTACTAAAGGTTGATTTCCGGTCCTTGACACATATCATCGTCGGCTATTTAACAAAACTACTTATTGCACGAAATTGATATCCCACATGGATTTCCTATCAGTTAAGTCTGCTTAAATCACGCAATCTCTAATGCTAGCGCCAGTCTCCGACACACTCCCCCCATATATTTCTTTCTAAGGAATAT
This sequence comes from Platygyra sinensis, assembly GCA_019787425.1. Taxonomy (NCBI): domain Eukaryota; kingdom Metazoa; phylum Cnidaria; class Anthozoa; order Scleractinia; family Merulinidae; genus Platygyra; species Platygyra sinensis. The sequence continues at coordinate 2,596 of JAHPZR010031750.1, read as the reverse complement.
ATGTTCTCTTTCGAAACTGGTCTCTAACAAACCATGTCCGCTTTAAATGAAACAAGCTTAATTAAAATGTTCATTGTTCATTGTTCCTTTAAATGTCACTGGATTGTTCTGAATGTGCAATTTCCTGGATTCGCAGATTGGCGGCTGCAGCTGCGGCTCGCTTTGGCCTGAAGGGCGGAACCTCTGGGTCTAGGCTTGAGCTTGTGTTGGGTGTACGGTCGACAGATAACTCCAGTGGGTAGAGATGCTGCACGGCTCGCTCTATCTCTCCTTTCCCAGCTCGCACCTTGACTCCGCATATCAGCCCATCACGTCCTACAATTAACCTTTCCACGATTCCTAGTTTCCACGAGTTTCGATTTCGGGACTCGTCCTCTATGATGACTACGTCTCCTACCGAGGGGTGTGAGGTCTGCTCTCCTCCGCTCTTGCTGTGCCTCTCTCTTAGACTCCGTACGTACTCTTTCGTCCACCTGCACCACATGGCTTCTTTACATCGAAGGAGGTACTTTGCTCTCTTCCTTAGGTCTCTCTCTTGTATGTGATGAGCACTTAATTCGGGGAGCTGGTTTGGGCGAAGGTGTAGCAGAGAGCTTGGAGTCAAAACCGGCATTTGAACATCTTCCTCTAGGTAAGTCAGGGGGCGGACATTTATGGCAATTTCCACATCAAGCACGACCTCAGACAATTCTCCCCAGGACAAGGTTCCATTTCCCACTGTCTTACGAAAAGCCGACTTGAATACGCCTATGAGCCTTTCGAACTGGCCACCCCACCACGGAGCTCTGCTGAGGTTAAATCTCCAAGTCAGGTCAAGTTGTGCGAGGCAGTTGTGGAATTTCTCATCATTCCTGACGTTACTCAGCCAATCAGCAGCGGCTTTAAACGTGCTTCCGTTGTCTGAATAGATCACGCGTGGACGACCGCGTCTGGCGATGAAACCTTTTAAACTTGTGAGAAACTTGTTTGTTTCTAAGCTTGGAATGAGATCAAGGTAAACTCCTCTGGTCAGACTGCAGGCGTAGAGGACTAGGTAACCTTTTCCCTCAGTTTTCTGTGTCACAGGATACTTTATGGGACCAGCGAAGTCGACTCCAATAGTTTCGTAGGGCGTCACTCCTTCGGTGCGAGTGAGAGGCAAACTTCCTGGTGGTGGGCACTGGTAAGCCTGGGCTTGAAATCGTTTGCAACCCCAACAGCCTTTGATGACCTTTTTCGTCAACGCTCTCAGGCGAGGGACCCAGTGTGTTTCTCTGACCTTGGTCATTGTAAGGGTAACTCCCCCGTGAAGGGTCGTAAGGTGCGCTTGTTGAACGAACTTGAAAGTAAACAAGTTGTCGTCTGGAAGGTAGATTGGGTAGGCACCAATGAGTCTTCTTCTACACTCCAGTACACCGCTATCCCTTGGCTGCAGGTTAAGTTGGAGTTTATCTACTGAGAATTTCTTCGAGCTTGTGGCTTCAGATTGCACGCGTTTGGTCCACCAGACTTCTTGGGACTTGATCTCGTCTGTGGTCAGTGGTCCGTTGGTTCTTATTGACTTCGGTCTTTTGCAGTTGGCGAGAAATCTGGCGATCCAAGCGCAAACGCGCAAAGTTTTCCACAGGCTAAGGTTCTCCAACATCTCAGTGAACGCATCTTTCTTTGGTACGGCTATAGCCAGGATTTCCTTGGCTATCTTGGCTTCTGCTCGGGACTCGGGCGAGGCCTGAACTTCAATATTGGGAGGCCAATGATCTGGATAGGACAACCACGGAGGTCCATTTATCCATAGTGGTGCGTTGATTACACTTCCTCCCCTGCTTCCTAGGTCAGCAGGGTTTTGATCGGTGGGAACGTGATGCCAGATAATTCCTTGATGTTGCTGTATTTTGTTCACGCGGTTCGCCACGAACTGGCGGTACTCTCCACCTCCGCGTATTCAATAGACGGCAACAGTACTGTCTAACCAGCAGTGGATGAGTGGATCACAATCAGGCAGCAAAGCATCCCGAACGTTAACCGCAAGGTTCGCCGCCATATGGCCGGCAACGAGCTCCAATCTGGGAATGGTCAGGTTTTGTTTGGATAGGCGCGACTTCAACGTGATGAGACCCTGGGTGACCCCTGACTCTTGGTCGACCACTGCGTAAACTGCGGCACATACGCCCTGCGAACTAGCGTCTCCAAAGGCGTGAAGTTTGATTGACGTAATTGGCTCTTTAAAGGGTGCCATTGCTCGCCTCACGCTGACGGTGTCTGGTAGGTTGCAACGCCACATGTGCCACCTCTTATTCAGATCGGCTGGGAGGGACACGTCCCAGGGTAGCTTCCTCTCGCAAATGTCCCGGAAAATGAACTTTCCACAAAGCATCATGGGTGAGATCAGTCCCAGGGGATCATATGTTTTGGCGAGATGTGAAGGAACTCCCCTTTTGGTTGTTGACACTTCTTGTTGGGGAAAACAAACGCTCAACGTGTTAGCGGCTGGATCCCAGGGTAGTCCCAGTAGCTTTGTCTCGGATGTCTTGGTACCAAGTTGTTGTTTTGCGAAGCTCTGCTCTTCGTTGTCGTGTTGTTCAGCAGGTTGTGTTAACTCAACGGCGTTGGACTTCCA
>JAHPZR010031748.1:25000-27500 GCA_019787425.1 Platygyra sinensis | reverse complement strand
GTAAACAACTATTGTGTTTCGTGCAGGGTCAGAGCCCAAAAAGCGAACAAAAACATACAACAAAGAACTTTGACGAGTTTCATAACTATTCCCCTCTATTAACTATGTTTTTACAAGCCTAAGAACGTCTGCATGAGAGGCTACGTCAGTGAGTGCCCATGTCCGAACAAAACAAGCAATAAATTGCCGTCTAAACACAAAATCAAAGTATGAAATGAATGATTTACGAATACAAAGTTGATCAGAGCAGGTCTACAGAGGCTTATTATGACTTTTGTGATTTAAAAGTCCGCTGAAAATACAAAGCGTTTAGCCACGGTGATTTCAACGCAACTGAAAAAAAAAAAAATAGAAACGATGAACATTTACGTGGTTCTGACGTGGTTTTCATTTCCCCTCCCCCATCCCGCTTGCTGCTACAGAACAACTAGCCAGTCCCCTCTTCGCCCTTTTCAGCTCTCTGGTAAATTTTGATCAACAAGCATAGACTCACATAATTCAAGCCCGGAATTCAAGTCAGTAAAAATAGCATTCACAACGAGGGCAAGCATAGTTGCTCAACCTCGTCCAAGAATTGTTATAATTATTTGTCGCGGTACCCAACTATAAACGGAAGACGAATTTATTATTTTGGGTTAACGGGCTACGACAGCTAACGGTGACGATGACTTCAGTAGATCGCTACGCTTTATACTTGATACATTACGTATGATGTTATGATTAGATAAGTACCCTTTGGCGTGATTTCACAGAAAAAAATGCCTCTTGACAATATTCGTACAGAAAAACAAAACGCACAATTAACTCCAGCTAGTTACTTTTAATGTCTTCATTTATTGACTTCAGTGCTTCAATATTACATTAGTAATGCAGTGTGGTTTGAGGACCCCCTTGATGTTAAAGAAGCAGTATCGCGCAACACTCCGCGTTGCGTGATATCCCATGCAAAAAACGGCTTCGAAAGACTATATTGGAGCATTCGCAGAACTGTTCTGGTCGAGCGCCTTAGTTGCTTTGTTGGCCCGCATCTCGATCGTAACGATACATTACGAATTTATATTGCGCAGTTTCCATGACGAGATGATCAACTGCGCATTACAACAATGCATGAAATGAAATAACTAAATGATAAATACGAATTACATCACATGCGTGGTGTGAAAAATTAAAAAAAAAACCCAGCTAAGAATAAAAAGCCTCACTAAATGGTAGACCTTCGACGGTCATGCTTTAAGTAGCTGTTAGGATGGGGAATTATTATTTCAGAAAAATAAATAATTCCCATTAATTACAAGTTTTAGTAGTTGATTGTTAAGCGTGTTATTTACAGTTTCTCGGTCATTCTTTTGTATATTTCATAAAAACTTTAAAAGACACAAATTGCCTGCTCCTAGTGAAAAAAGCACAGTGGCTTCACGGCATTACAGTATTTACTGACTAAATCCACGCGAAGGTTCTATCTACACATTACAACTTAGAGATCTGTGTTAACAGACCTAAGGCATTCCAGCTTTAAAGATTCTAAAGACAATAGTTTCTTACGCAGCAAATCCAAGAAGCAGTGACAACAGATTAGGTTGAAGTCCAGCCATGGATATCCGTAGTCATTTTGCGGTAAAAACAGTGTCATCCCATTGAATTAAAGAAAGAATACTTTCAAACTGGCGTCCATAAAACAAGCTCAATTAATCAGTGAAGAATTCCTACAAAATTGCTGCTGCCACATTACTACTTTTGTGTACACAGAGAAAAACGGATTACAAACACTTTCAGTAGAGTACCAGGCGGATAAACAGTCTTTGTTTCCTCTAAACAAGAAAACAGAAATTAAAATGCATTAACGAAAGCCAAAAGTTATAAAAGAGACAGGCAAAACTTCAAGCAGGAAAAATTGGCCGGCTTCCGCCTCACTGAAAAGAGTACGAAAGTACATTAAACTATTTCAAGCAAGACTCCGTCCTAGAATTCATGGATCAGATAAAAGCAGAAAATAAATGACTAACTTTCTTGTCTAAAACAACTTTTCATTAACACATGTACACTTACTCAACCTTCGCGTTCATCGTGTTCCGTTGCATAGCGAATGTGTGGGTCAGCTCTATCGCTTATTCTTTCGCAGTTGCTTCTGTCTCTGGCTTCCGTTAGTTGTTGATGGTTCCTTCCCACCTGCAATACAGCTCTGTACATTTTGATCAAGCAACACAGGATCACAAGCTGTAAAGCAATGTACACCATGCTGTAAATTTCTTGAGTGGGCAACATGACTCAGAAATGAGTGAGACTGATCTGTTATTGACTCAGAAGTCAACTTGGTACTTGAATCATGTGTGTATGTCCCGACAGTGCTTCAGGCGCTAGACTGCGAGCAGTCTCTTTCTTTTCCGTTTCTTTCCCTAATTGCATAATATTAACTGAGGTCCGCGTGCGGAGGATTTCAGGAACAAAAACCGACTACTCGTAGTCTATTCAGGCGCGCACACTTCAATGACTCTTGACTGAC
>JAHPZR010031748.1:10000-20000 GCA_019787425.1 Platygyra sinensis | reverse complement strand
GGTAGAATAACTGTTTCCCTTTTTCATGATGTCAATGTTAAACTCAAAAAGTTAATGAGGAAAACAGGCCAATCAGTGAAATGCAAAGTGTCTCCACTTTTAGCAATGCTGCTGCTTCTAGAAGATATTAGTGAACTCCTATCTATTAGGTGGGGTGTGGATGCATGCATGAGGAAAATGTTGCCATGGAATACAAGTGTCCCTAATCAGTGAGAGGCATGCTTATTTCAGACGTTTGGAATAAGGTAGAATATTTGGAAATGCATGAAGGAAAGCTTAAGCTAAAAAGAGGGCACAGATATTACACCCAAATTACAGGGGGGGATTGCCATGTCAGGACTGGAGAGACGGTTTTTTGTTGTTGTTTGGACACGTAAAGGGGATCCATTTGTTGAACTTATACATTTTGAAGCAGTGTTCTGGCAGCAAGTTCTTCCAAACCTTGTAATATTTTTCAAGACCTATCTCCAAGGGTAATTCTTGGGTTTAGACCCCTTTACTACTGTGCTCTTTGTGACAGTCTCTGTTTAGAACCTAAGGAGTTTGACAATTATTGTAATGAAAATAGTCTGCACTGCGACTCTTGTTCCTGAGGTACCATTGGGGCTGTTTAAAGATTGACGAGAAATCTTGTCCTCAGTCATTTGTTTGTAGTTCTTGCAATTATCTTGCCCAGAACGACAACAATCTCAAAGAATGTACCTTACAATGATATAGAACGTGGACAAGAAACACGTAACGCTGTCTTTATATTTGGTCTGTCTTTTCACTTAGTCATTTAATGGAAAGTATGTGCTTCATTTGACTTCAAAGTTTGTGTTTTGCATTATGGAACTTGAAACTACTTGCTGTGAATAAACATCTTGGCTAAGAGGGTTCTCTCTTGGGTTTAACACTCATTGCTTGCTAATGCTGACAGTAAGTGCTGAAGTAGCTTCCAACTGGTACAGTTCAAACTTCCTTAAAGGAAATCTCGACAAATATCGAACCTTAACACTTGGTAATAAATGTGATCACAATATGAGAATCGTTATTGGAGACGTAGAAGTTAAATCAACTGCCTGCCTGAAATTGCTTGGAGTATCAATAGACAATGATCTCCGATTTGTTGAACATATTACTACAATCTGTAAGAAAAGCAGCCAACGTGTAGGAGTCTTAGTGAGACTCAGAAACTTAATACCTACTAGCACCAAGTTGCAATTGTTTAAAGCTGCCATTCTTCCTCATTTAACTTACTCTCATCTTGTTTGGCACTTCTGTCGTGCTAGTGACAGTAGAAAACTCGAACGCATACAGGAAAGGGCACTTAGAGCCATCTACTGCGACAAAACGTCAGGTTATAGCACACTATTGGGTATGGCTAATCTATGTACTTTACAAAACAGAAGGTTACAGGACATGGCTACTCTCATGTACAAGGTCAAGAATAATATATGTCCTAAGTATATTGCTGACCTATTTCGGAGGTCTGATACGAAATATGCCTTACGTAACAAAGAATTTGTTATTCCTAGATTTAATACAGCAACATATGGTAAGCACTCTATCAGATACACTGGACCTAAGTTATGGAATATTGTACCTAAGAACATTAGAGAACTGCCAACATTATCATCTTTCAAGATAAATATCCGTAAGATTGATCTAAATACTTTACTGACCGATAATCACTGTACCAACTGTATTTTATGCAGTACTTAATGTAAAAAAAGTTTTTAACGATCCAACAGTTATAAATTTCATCTTGTACATATTGTAAATATTTTAGCATGTTAACCAATCTTAGAATTTCAAGCTCAATTAGCATTTTGATTTTTTTTTTTTTTTTTTTTTTTTTTTTTTTATAGATTTAGTCATTTTCAATTTATTTTATAGTGTCCCCATTTAGTGGTTATCTACTGCTATTTTAGTCTGACACTTAAATAAAGGTATTCATTCATTCATTCATTCAATGCTTGTTCAACCTTCAGTCCCTGTGTGTTGTGCACGGGACCCCTGCAGATTACTCTTGCAATCTCTTCCTACCTACAAATTCCCCCAGGCATGAAAATCAAAGAAATGTAACAACAACAACAGGTTTTATTTTAAAAACAGTATGAAGAATACACATGTAAACGCAGGTCTAGACAATCAAGGTACAGAATATGAGTGACCAGGAGTAAACATACGGTGACTGATTCAAGTGCACATATAATCGGGCTTAACATTCTTAACACAAAACTAACCAAGGCTCACAGTCCTCACAATGCTCCAGTCCTTTTCACCCTTTGAATCCTTAGGGAAGTAATACAATGTCAAGTCCCCAGTAGCGTGTTCTCTCTTTAGTATTTTTTTTTTCTGGATACCTTGAATCGTTATCGCATCCGCCAACACAGCAGCGATAATGTGGCATGACTTCGACAGTACACCACTACATGAATATGAATGGCTGTTAAATGTCAAAATAATCACCTGCAATATTCTCCGAAGAACCATTTTTGATGTCAGTTTTCCTTTTCACGAGCGAAAAGCCGCAAACAGTTCCAAAACAGTTCAGTTTCGCGAGCATTACCAGGTACACACGGCCGCCATCTTGTTTCGTTTGCCCTGATTACCCATGATCCCCCAACAAGCGCGAAGTCCTCTTAAATGGACTAAAAGGAAGTCAATTGTCGGTTATTAACAGAAACAAAACCAGCTGAATCGGGAGCTGAATGTGGTAAGCGTATTTGCTCGACTACGGGAAGACTCCGACAAATATTCTTTATGATCGAAGTGACAGAAAGTTACTTGGACTCAGAATCCTGGATGATGATTCTCTCGGGAGTTGACCTCGCTTAATGCTTGAGCTTTTCTGAGCTGACTTATCACCGGCAATGTTCAACGTGACGCTGCAATTGTTGAAGTTGTACACATGGCCAGGAGCTGAAGATGGGAATGCAGAGGACCTTGCAGGATAAAGGTGACTCAATACTCCTCTTGACGTAGCAGGACCGTTGTTGTCGATGATATTTGAAATCATTTGCTGCTCTCGCTCATCACCAGAATCGTAATCATCGAGACCCTGCGCAGACGTGTGTCGATCCCGTGATATTCTTGATCTCGCATTTTGGTATTCCGGAACTTTTCAACTTCTTTACGACAGTCTTTCGGGCACTATTGTTGGTAATCCTCTTCTCTGGACATAAATCAATCAGAGGTGAGTTTAGCTTCATTTTCTTCATTATGCTGTCGATTGTGTTTTTCCCCATTGGCGTTTTCTTGAACCATAACGGTTTGAAACCGGTTTATCGATCACAGAGAGGTAAAACGGGCCTGTGGTTTTCATTTCCTCAGGACGTTTCTCCAGGTAGACCTTGAACAACATTACAGGGCATCTTTCCTCATTGCCTGTTGCAAACATCTTCGGTGTAACCAGTCGGGGTTTGACCTATAGCCCTCCTTGCCTCGTTTTTGTAGGACCTTCGGCGAAAGCAAGGTATTCAATTCCATCGTCGTCCCGCTGCAGACAAAAATCTTCAACTTTCATGTTGTGATGCTCTTGTCGTCCCCTCAAGCCAAAGCGTGGTGTCAGCAACCACCACATCGTGTTGATAAGTGCTCGGGGATTTCCACTGCCAAGCTGACCACTTTTCCAAAGGGTTTCTTCTTCTTCGTTTGTTAAGCTTTTGGATCGATTCGGACGTTTTCCTCTCCCTTCTTCTCTTAGCTTTCGCGCTTTCCCCTCCAGGACGTTTCTTGAACTAAGGAACTCTCTATCTTTGATAATAGATTTCGGGTAAAATTTTGACTTTAATTAAGTGTCGCTCCAAAGCTGCTTGCATGACTCTGGGTGAATCGGGCTCGTAGTCTTCGCCGCTTTCTTTGCGAACCTCTGCATAAAACTACGACTGAATGATTTATCAAGGTCCACACATTCGTATGCTTCTAAATTTTTCTCCTTTCCTCTTTCAGTCGCCCACTTCAAGAAAACGTTTTTTCTATTTTTGTGTGCTCTTTTTCGTGTTTTCGTTTTCGCTTAGTCTATACCCTCCTCGTCAACCCGCGATCCCAAAACGGGACACCATTGTTACAAAACAAACGGAAATTTCTTTACCTTGGCAGCCGTTGCTAAGCGATTTTCAGCCAATCATTTTCAAGTAATTTTGCCCGGAGCAATTACAGAAATTAAGAAAAAATGCCCTCTGTCTCGACCAATCACAATTCAGTAATTTTGCCCCTTATATTATAAAGGCAGAAATAATTGACTTGCATGGTTCTAAGTCAGACTGGATTGATGATATGATTCTAGAGAAACGAAGATATCTGTTTCCTTGCTTGATTTAAGTGTGATCTTAAAAGATCACAACTACGGCGACATCATTTTGGTCAAGTAAGACTCGTGGCTGTGGCTGTGGCTGTGGCTGTGGCTGCTTTACTGGATAAGAACACACACTTGGTAACGCTTTAACGATAGTACAGACAGATATGGTATATTGTGGAAGGTAACTTGCTAATTAATTTTAAATCAGTCAAATTGTATTTTAATTGACGTTGGCATAGCGCAAAAGAGGTATAATATGGCTTTCTTATATAAGGTGTCGGCATTTTCCGGATTTAATTGAATTTGTCAAATTTCCGCCACAATTATAGCAGCTTCACTTCTTTTTAAGCGCGTTTTATAAACTTTTAGAAATAACAAACTTTTTATTTTGACGTGCTGAGCTGGTTTTCATGTAACACCGGCCGATGGCATTTGTATTTTGCGGGGTTCATATTTAAGCCAAAGGTGGAGGAATACTTGCACAACTCTCGTCACACATAGCACATGCTTTCTGAGAAGGAAAATACTGCCGCAGCCGGCATTCGAATCAAGCACTGCCTGGCACAGAAATGGAAAAAATATGCGTCAAATGCTTTTGCCTCTTAGCTTTATTTAGCCTCACACATAATGCCATTACTTTGAAATTTATGAAAAATTTGGCGGGCGACTGAAAGAGGAAAGGAGAAAAATTTAGAAGCATACGAATGTGTGGACCTTGATAAATCATTCAGTCGTAGTTTTATGCAGAGGTTCGCAAAGAAAGCGGCGAAGACTACGAGCCCGATTCACCCAGAGTCATGCAAGCAGCTTTGGAGCGACACTTAATTAAAGTCAAAATTTTACCCGAAATCTATTATCAAAGATAGAGAGTTCCTTAGTTCAAGAAACGTCCTGGAGGGGAAAGCGCGAAAGCTAAGAGAAGAAGGGAGAGGAAAACGTCCGAATCGATCCAAAAGCTTAACAAACGAAGAAGAAGAAACCCTTTGGAAAAGTGGTCAGCTTGGCAGTGGAAATCCCCGAGCACTTATCAACACGATGTGGTGGTTGCTGACACCACGCTTTGGCTTGAGGGGACGACAAGAGCATCACAACATGAAAGTTGAAGATTTTTGTCTGCAGCGGGACGACGATGGAATTGAATACCTTGCTTTCGCCGAAGGTCCTACAAAAACGAGGCAAGGAGGGCTATAGGTCAAACCCCGACTGGTTACACCGAAGATGTTTGCAACAGGCAATGAGGAAAGATGCCCTGTAATGTTGTTCAAGGTCTACCTGGAGAAACGTCCTGAGGAAATGAAAACCACAGGCCCGTTTTACCTCTCTGTGATCGATAAACCGGTTTCAAACCGTTATGGTTCAAGAAAACGCCAATGGGGAAAAACACAATCGACAGCATAATGAAGAAAATGAAGCTAAACTCACCTCTGATTGATTTATGTCCAGAGAAGAGGATTACCAACAATAGTGCCCGAAAGACTGTCGTAAAGAAGTTGAAAAGTTCCGGAATACCAAAATGCGAGATCAAGAATATCACGGGATCGACACACGTCTGCGCAGGGTCTCGATGATTACGATTCTGGTGATGAGCGAGAGCAGCAAATGATTTCAAATATCATCGACAACAACGGTCCTGCTACGTCAAGAGGAGTATTGAGTCACCTTTATCCTGCAAGGTCCTCTGCATTCCCATCTTCAGCTCCTGGCCATGTGTACAACTTCAACAATTGCAGCGTCACGTTGAACATTGCCGGTGATAAGTCAGCTCAGAAAAGCTCAAGCATTAAGCGAGGTCAACTCCCGAGAGAATCATCATCCAGGATTCTGAGTCCAAGTAACTTTCTGTCACTTCGATCATAAAGAATATTTGTCGGAGTCTTCCCGTAGTCGAGCAAATACGCTTACCACATTCAGCTCCCGATTCAGCTGGTTTTGTTTCTGTTAATAACCGACAATTGACTTCCTTTTAGTCCATTTAAGAGGACTTCGCGCTTGTTGGGGGATCATGGGTAATCAGGGCAAACGAAACAAGATGGCGGCCGTGTGTACCTGGTAATGCTCGCGAAACTGAACTGTTTTGGAACTGTTTGCGGCTTTTCGCTCGTGAAAAGGAAAACTGACATCAAAAATGGTTCTTCGGAGAATATTGCAGGTGATTATTTTGACATTTAACAGCCATTCATATTCATGTAGTGGTGTACTGTCGAAGTCATGCCACATTATCGCTGCTGTGTTGGCGGATGCGATAACGATTCAAGGTATCCAGAAAAAAAAAATACTAAAGAGAGAACACGCTACTGGGGACTTGACATTGTATTACTTCCCTAAGGATTCAAAGGGTGAAAAGGACTGGAGCATTGTGAGGACTGTGAGCCTTGGTTAGTTTTGTGTTAAGAATGTTAAGCCCGATTATATGTGCACTTGAATCAGTCACCGTATGTTTACTCCTGGTCACTCATATTCTGTACCTTGATTGTCTAGACCTGCGTTTACATGTGTATTCTTCATACTGTTTTTAAAATAAAACCTGTTGTTGTTGTTACATTTCTTTGATTTTCATGCCTGGGGGAATTTGTAGGTAGGAAGAGATTGCAAGAGTAATCTGCAGGGGTCCCGTGCACAACACACAGGGACTGAAGGTTGAACAAGCATTGAATGAATGAATGAATGAATACCTTTATTTAAGTGTCAGACTAAAATAGCAGTAGATAACCACTAAATGGGGACACTATAAAATAAATTGAAAATGACTAAATCTATAAAAAAAAAAAAAAAAAAAAAAAAAAAAAAATCAAAATGCTAATTGAGCTTGAAATTCTAAGATTGGTTAACATGCTAAAATATTTACAATATGTACAAGATGAAATTTATAACTGTTGGATCGTTAAAAACTTTTTTTACATTAAGTACTGCATAAAATACAGTTGGTACAGTGATTATCGGTCAGTAAAGTATTTAGATCAATCTTACGGATATTTATCTTGAAAGATGATAATGTTGGCAGTTCTCTAATGTTCTTAGGTACAATATTCCATAACTTAGGTCCAGTGTATCTGATAGAGTGCTTACCATATGTTGCTGTATTAAATCTAGGAATAACAAATTCTTTGTTACGTAAGGCATATTTCGTATCAGACCTCCGAAATAGGTCAGCAATATACTTAGGACATATATTATTCTTGACCTTGTACATGAGAGTAGCCATGTCCTGTAACCTTCTGTTTTGTAAAGTACATAGATTAGCCATACCCAATAGTGTGCTATAACCTGACGTTTTGTCGCAGTAGATGGCTCTAAGTGCCCTTTCCTGTATGCGTTCGAGTTTTCTACTGTCACTAGCACGACAGAAGTGCCAAACAAGATGAGAGTAAGTTAAATGAGGAAGAATGGCAGCTTTAAACAATTGCAACTTGGTGCTAGTAGGTATTAAGTTTCTGAGTCTCACTAAGACTCCTACACGTTGGCTGCTTTTCTTACAGATTGTAGTAATATGTTCAACAAATCGGAGATCATTGTCTATTGATACTCCAAGCAATTTCAGGCAGGCAGTTGATTTAACTTCTACGTCTCCAATAACGATTCTCATATTGTGATCACATTTATTACCAAGTGTTAAGGTTCGATATTTGTCGAGATTTCCTTTAAGGAAGTTTGAACTGTACCAGTTGGAAGCTACTTCAGCACTTACTGTCAGCATTAGCAAGCAATGAGTGTTAAACCCAAGAGAGAACCCTCTTAGCCAAGATGTTTATTCACAGCAAGTAGTTTCAAGTTCCATAATGCAAAACACAAACTTTGAAGTCAAATGAAGCACATACTTTCCATTAAATGACTAAGTGAAAAGACAGACCAAATATAAAGACAGCGTTACGTGTTTCTTGTCCACGTTCTATATCATTGTAAGGTACATTCTTTGAGATTGTTGTCGTTCTGGGCAAGATAATTGCAAGAACTACAAACAAATGACTGAGGACAAGATTTCTCGTCAATCTTTAAACAGCCCCAATGGTACCTCAGGAACAAGAGTCGCAGTGCAGACTATTTTCATTACAATAATTGTCAAACTCCTTAGGTTCTAAACAGAGACTGTCACAAAGAGCACAGTAGTAAAGGGGTCTAAACCCAAGAATTACCCTTGGAGATAGGTCTTGAAAAATATTACAAGGTTTGGAAGAACTTGCTGCCAGAACACTGCTTCAAAATGTATAAGTTCAACAAATGGATCCCCTTTACGTGTCCAAACAACAACAAAAAACCGTCTCTCCAGTCCTGACATGGCAATCCCCCCCTGTAATTTGGGTGTAATATCTGTGCCCTCTTTTTAGCTTAAGCTTTCCTTCATGCATTTCCAAATATTCTACCTTATTCCAAACGTCTGAAATAAGCATGCCTCTCACTGATTAGGGACACTTGTATTCCATGGCAACATTTTCCTCATGCATGCATCCACACCCCACCTAATAGATAGGAGTTCACTAATATCTTCTAGAAGCAGCAGCATTGCTAAAAGTGGAGACACTTTGCATTTCACTGATTGGCCTGTTTTCCTCATTAACTTTTTGAGTTTAACATTGACATCATGAAAAAGGGAAACAGTTATTCTACCCTTATGCTGCCTTTTCCAAACATCATGTATCTTGTACCCTTTTGGGCTGTATGTCTTTATTACTAGAGTTACTCCAAGAACATGCTCTTTCAGTACAGGATGGGTATATGAACCTGTGTTCTCCTGCAAATTCTATTTTGTAGAGTAGTGCAATGACATGATTGCAGCACTTGCTGTAGTCAGCTGTGTACAGGTACAATATCCACCAACTGCTTCTCCTGACAATTGAATAAAGACCCAGACTTTATGAGATTCATCCATGATTCTCTGTGATGGAGTCACTGCAGCTTTTAAGAAGACACCTTCAGTGTTTATGGTCTTTACATAGACCTTATGAACAAAGACACTTTTCTAAAATGAGAAGGCCTTTCTAACCTTATATTGACTAGTATAGTCTGTTCAAAATGCCTTGTTCTCTAAAATATAGCCGAAGATCTGCCCAGTGAACTTTTGGCCACTTAAACACGTTGTCCTCCCAACCTTCCATCTCCAAGGGATCTTCTGTCACATCACAATGCTTTAATATGTCACTGTATACCCTTTGCAGAGTACAAAGAAGAGTCTCTGCAGTTTCTTTTATAGGCAGGTTTTACTCAAATGCTACTAACGCACGGGCTGCTAAATGAGCATGATTACCGTGGTATGTTGCAGATAAAACCTTAGTTCTCCGGTGGAAAGATCAAGGAAATCCTCCAAGTGTTTTCCCATAATCGCATCATATGCCGCGTTCCCCTCGGAAGTTCCACGTTGTCCCTTCAAAAAGTGGATGAAAGCTCTTTTCTGTACTTGTTAATGTCAAAATAATTACCAATGTTCTCCAAAGAACTATTTTTAATGTTAATTTTCCTTTGCACTAGCGAAAAGCCGCAAACAATTCCAAAACAGTTCAGTTTGCGCAGCCGCCATCTTGTTTTCGTTTGCCCTGATTACCCATGATCCCCCAACAAGCGCGAAGTCCTCTATTCATCCAGTTTTTTGGATCTCGAGAAACATTTCAGCACTTTAAGCATTTTTTCTTTAAGGATTTGGTCACAAATCTTGTCAGTGTATTTTTTCAGATATATGCGGCTCTTGCCGTAGTTGTACCAAAATAAAGCTTCATTCAGCTCATT
>JAHPZR010031748.1:2500-7500 GCA_019787425.1 Platygyra sinensis | reverse complement strand
AAGTGATTTATACAATGATAAGGCATCCACCTTTTGAACCGACTGGGCCAACCACTCACATTTTGTTTTTGCAATTAACAAAACCAACAGTAACACTTCCTCTTCCTGTATTTATTTATTGGTGAAGTGAATTGTTTTCTGTTATCATTATCAAAGTCAATGACTCTGGATTCCT
Organism: Platygyra sinensis; assembly: GCA_019787425.1. Classification (NCBI taxonomy): domain Eukaryota; kingdom Metazoa; phylum Cnidaria; class Anthozoa; order Scleractinia; family Merulinidae; genus Platygyra; species Platygyra sinensis. The sequence continues at coordinate 7,325 of JAHPZR010031748.1, read as the reverse complement.
GATCCCAGATTCCAGTTCCGTAATCCAGACTCCATCTTTTAGGCTTGCTCCATACAAGCGCTTTGACAGAATCATCCACTTTCAGACTTTTGGATGTTTGGTTGACGCATAAGTTCACGTCTGAATTGAAAAAAAAGAGAACAATTTGCAATCTTTAATTTAAAGGGGCACTGTCACGGTATTTTAGCGTCACTTTACAATGCCGAAATATGTTCCTGCATCAGCGGAAACCCAAAAATAATGATGCAGTGTTGTTACCTAGGACTTTATCACTACACTGAAACCATTTATTGCTGCCTATCACTTAGCATGGCGAGGATGGAAATGGATTGAAATTTGAAAAAACTTGCCATTTTTTTCAAATTCTTGAGCCATTCCTTGAAACTATTGCCAGAAATCCATTATGGTTTGCTCTCTGAGCCACCATTCGTTTGATATGTTTCTGTTAGTCCATTTGAGCATTTTGGGAACGAGTAAAGGTACCAGGTAAAGATTTCAGCAACGAATGAAGCTGCAAACAGCAAAACTTCTGTGACAGTGCTCCTTTAAGCTTTTTTTAGCCAGATTAAAAATCTAACACAAACTTCAGGGTAATTGACCATTGTATTCCAGCGCATTGAGCTTGGCGTTTTGTAGGCAAGTCAACATAGATTTTCAAAAATGACCGTTACAATGTTTTAACCTCTGTCTTCTAATGCGCAAGACCTCATGGGAAGCCGTTGAAGTGTGCATTTCTTTTAGGTTCTGAACAATTACGTTCTAAATTAGATTGTATATTGTATCATTTCTCACTGTGATAATCAGACGTCTATAATATCGCTCGTTTTAGTATCACCGGTCATGCCTTGGCGCCGACCAGTTTACCCGAGGCTATTTATAATATGTCTTGAGTAATGTCGCCAAGTTAAATAGCGTGTCGGAACATGCTAAATACATTCTCGGGCTTTTGTAACCCGTATTCTGCATGGCTCAGATTCTTGTGAATAAACAAACTCGATTACTAGCGACTCCCTCCACTATTTGTTGCATTATTTGTTTTCTTTACTTGTAAAAAAAAATGTTTCCTATTCGGCTGAGCGAAGTGAAACAGAATAGCGCTACCTTTCTAATTAAACGCTACAAAGCGGTACGTGCCCGTGTAATGACGTGCGTGCCGACTAATATCGAAAGTTGGGCCAATGGCTCAAGGACAAAATGAACCCAATCAATAGGGGTCAGTCAAGAGTCATTGAAGTGTGCGCGCCTGAATAGACTACGAGTAGTCGGTTTTTGTTCCTGAAATCCTCCGCACGCGGACCTCAGTTAATATTATGCAATTAGGGAAAGAAACGGAAAAGAAAGAGACTGCTCGCAGTCTAGCGCCTGAAGCACTGTCGGGACATACACACATGATTCAAGTACCAAGTTGACTTCTGAGTCAATAACAGATCAGTCTCACTCATTTCTGAGTCATGTTGCCCACTCAAGAAATTTACAGCATGGTGTACATTGCTTTACAGCTTGTGATCCTGTGTTGCTTGATCAAAATGTACAGAGCTGTATTGCAGGTGGGAAGGAACCATCAACAACTAACGGAAGCCAGAGACAGAAGCAACTGCGAAAGAATAAGCGATAGAGCTGACCCACACATTCGCTATGCAACGGAACACGATGAACGCGAAGGTTGAGTAAGTGTACATGTGTTAATGAAAAGTTGTTTTAGACAAGAAAGTTAGTCATTTATTTTCTGCTTTTATCTGATCCATGAATTCTAGGACGGAGTCTTGCTTGAAATAGTTTAATGTACTTTCGTACTCTTTTCAGTGAGGCGGAAGCCGGCCAATTTTTCCTGCTTGAAGTTTTGCCTGTCTCTTTTATAACTTTTGGCTTTCGTTAATGCATTTTAATTTCTGTTTTCTTGTTTAGAGGAAACAAAGACTGTTTATCCGCCTGGTACTCTACTGAAAGTGTTTGTAATCCGTTTTTCTCTGTGTACACAAAAGTAGTAATGTGGCAGCAGCAATTTTGTAGGAATTCTTCACTGATTAATTGAGCTTGTTTTATGGACGCCAGTTTGAAAGTATTCTTTCTTTAATTCAATGGGATGACACTGTTTTTACCGCAAAATGACTACGGATATCCATGGCTGGACTTCAACCTAATCTGTTGTCACTGCTTCTTGGATTTGCTGCGTAAGAAACTATTGTCTTTAGAATCTTTAAAGCTGGAATGCCTTAGGTCTGTTAACACAGATCTCTAAGTTGTAATGTGTAGATAGAACCTTCGCGTGGATTTAGTCAGTAAATACTGTAATGCCGTGAAGCCACTGTGCTTTTTTCACTAGGAGCAGGCAATTTGTGTCTTTTAAAGTTTTTATGAAATATACAAAAGAATGACCGAGAAACTGTAAATAACACGCTTAACAATCAACTACTAAAACTTGTAATTAATGGGAATTATTTATTTTTCTGAAATAATAATTCCCCATCCTAACAGCTACTTAAAGCATGACCGTCGAAGGTCTACCATTTAGTGAGGCTTTTTATTCTTAGCTGGGTTTTTTTTTTAATTTTTCACACCACGCATGTGATGTAATTCGTATTTATCATTTAGTTATTTCATTTCATGCATTGTTGTAATGCGCAGTTGATCATCTCGTCATGGAAACTGCGCAATATAAATTCGTAATGTATCGTTACGATCGAGATGCGGGCCAACAAAGCAACTAAGGCGCTCGACCAGAACAGTTCTGCGAATGCTCCAATATAGTCTTTCGAAGCCGTTTTTTGCATGGGATATCACGCAACGCGGAGTGTTGCGCGATACTGCTTCTTTAACATCAAGGGGGTCCTCAAACCACACTGCATTACTAATGTAATATTGAAGCACTGAAGTCAATAAATGAAGACATTAAAAGTAACTAGCTGGAGTTAATTGTGCGTTTTGTTTTTCTGTACGAATATTGTCAAGAGGCATTTTTTTCTGTGAAATCACGCCAAAGGGTACTTATCTAATCATAACATCATACGTAATGTATCAAGTATAAAGCGTAGCGATCTACTGAAGTCATCGTCACCGTTAGCTGTCGTAGCCCGTTAACCCAAAATAATAAATTCGTCTTCCGTTTATAGTTGGGTACCGCGACAAATAATTATAACAATTCTTGGACGAGGTTGAGCAACTATGCTTGCCCTCGTTGTGAATGCTATTTTTACTGACTTGAATTCCGGGCTTGAATTATGTGAGTCTATGCTTGTTGATCAAAATTTACCAGAGAGCTGAAAAGGGCGAAGAGGGGACTGGCTAGTTGTTCTGTAGCAGCAAGCGGGATGGGGGAGGGGAAATGAAAACCACGTCAGAACCACGTAAATGTTCATCGTTTCTATTTTTTTTTTTTTCAGTTGCGTTGAAATCACCGTGGCTAAACGCTTTGTATTTTCAGCGGACTTTTAAATCACAAAAGTCATAATAAGCCTCTGTAGACCTGCTCTGATCAACTTTGTATTCGTAAATCATTCATTTCATACTTTGATTTTGTGTTTAGACGGCAATTTATTGCTTGTTTTGTTCGGACATGGGCACTCACTGACGTAGCCTCTCATGCAGACGTTCTTAGGCTTGTAAAAACATAGTTAATAGAGGGGAATAGTTATGAAACTCGTCAAAGTTCTTTGTTGTATGTTTTTGTTCGCTTTTTGGGCTCTGACCCTGCACGAAACACAATAGTTGTTTACTCCGAAATGAGGAACCAACCAATAGAAACATGCTGGTTACGTAATTCATGCATAGTGTATGAGGGCAAAACAAAAGATTGTGCAGGGTCGTGGACCTTCCAACATGAATCTTGGCGTCTTTGTTTGCTCTTTTGATGTTTGCCGGGCTTCCTAACCAGTCCCCTCTATTAACTATGGTAAAAACTTTCGTGTGGAGGAAACAAGCCTAAGAACATCTGCGGGTGACTGTGGACACTCATTGCGACATACTGTGGAACCTACACATGACTGTGGACACTCGTTTACGACATTGGTGCCATGTTACGCCGGTAATTATCTAACTTACACTGGAAAGTCAGCTGAAGTGTATTGTTATAGGTAAGTGACCCATATAAATAAATGAGCTCTTAGTTGTTAAGATGAGGGGACGCAAGTAGTGAAAACTGGAAGTACCACAAAGGAATGCTAGGAAAATTTCCTAGCATTCCTAACATACCTAACCCCAGGTGACCTGGTCAAGGTGTTGTAATCTGATTTACTGTCATATTTAATTAGATCTGAAGGAGACCAGATGAAGGGGAATAAATATGAGACGAGAGAAATACAAAGGGCCAATTGATACACTTCATTAATATGTAATCTAAGCGTGATCTTTTTAACAACGAAGAAAAATAGTGTTTTTTATTTGCGCCCTTGTGCGACAGACGATAATAATGATAAAGTTATTTTTGAAATACTTTATCTGCACTCTAGATAGACGGTACCATTAAGACTCAAAACAAAGTGGGTCACTTAGTCTCGTAAAAACATGCCCGAAGAAAAAATGAATTAAGACACAGAATTGCGAAAGGATTGGACAAAGGGTGACTTGATATGTAACGAAGGGACAACTTCGGTCGGCAGAGATCACTGCACGACATGAAGCTAACGCTGAAGCAATAAGGACTTTAAATGAACAAGAAAAACCGCTCTCGCCTCCTTCAAGATGCATTTCTTCTCAAAAAAACGATTAAAATATAAACGGAGAAAGTTTTTAAAGCCTGAATCTCACAAGGAACGAAAATAAATTTTCAACACAATCGCAATGAAGATCCAACAGGAAAACGTGCGTCCAACCCGAGCAAAAATCTCAA
>JAHPZR010031747.1:5000-10000 GCA_019787425.1 Platygyra sinensis | reverse complement strand
GGTCAGAAAGCCGCCATTTTTCCAACCCAAATTTGGGGAAAAAAACAAAAATTGGTGTCACTTCTGAAACTGCTTGTGCTTTGCTTGTACATCTGGCCAAGTCAACTACACTTCTATGTACTGAAAAAGAAAGCTTTCACGTAGCTTTCACGTAGTGTAAACCTTGCATCATTGTTTGAAAAAGAAACACCGCAGAAATGCTGAAAGAAAGCCTACTCCAGCCATAGCCCCGCTAAGAAATAACGGCTAAATCAATAATTGACAATCGCCGACTGCAAATTAGACAATTATTTCTAAAAAAAAAGAAAAAACGTTCTTTGGACTTAACTTACTCGCTACAGATGAAATCTTTAGCAAAAATGATAAATATATCAGTTCTCAGATAACCTATGCTCGATACAGTTTTTCAGTATATTGGAAGTTCCTTTAAATTTTATCCCCAAATTTATACGTACTAAACCACACGTTTTGTAGTAGGAGTTAATTTATATTTTCGCCCCATCTTCAAAAACGCACTCAAAATAAGTTATGAGTTGCGCAACTGAGTTTTAGATATTGCACCAAGTATTATTGACTCAACGCAGAGCCGTCAAAGAGTAAATTTTCGTTGGTTCTTTCTGGTATAGGATTGTAATACTGGACTGTGAACAAGTAGCAAAGTGATTGGCTAAATAAATTCGCGCCTTATTTTTCTTCCAAGCAGAAGTAAAACCACAACCAATTGTGACAAGTTCGCTCGCCTTTTCCCGCGCTTCGCGTAATAGTTGGCTTATTGGATAGTCAGAGTATTTTGTGATTGATAGGAGTGATCACTTCGGTTTTGAATTCATGACACACTCAATTTTACTTTTACAGAAATTGCAGAATTAATTCTTGGAAATTTTTTCCAGATTTAATGGATGAATGGTCCTAACTGTTGTTGACAGTCTGCCACGGCATTTTCTTTTTCAGTAATCATTGTTGCCTTGCAAGTAACAAGTGAAAATATCGTCGTGTAACAACATCCTGAAACATGCCAGAATTCACAAAAATAGTACTTACTTTCAGCGAAATTCTATCTGGTGCCCGAGCCACCCATTTTTGAAGATTGAAAAAAATGCAAGTTGCAGAAGAGGTGTTACACGTTCGCACTTTTTTTGGGAACTTGCACCGAGCGAGCTAGCTGGAAATTCTAAATGATTTCTTACCTAATAAAAAATCTCCGTAAGCAATGACAAGTGCGGGAAGTGAAAAAATATAATTCTCCGACTTCGATGTTTTCTCTTTACATTCCTTTTACAGTGGAACCTCGAATTAACGAACCTCTATTTAACGAAGTCCTTGATATAACGAACGATACTCTACGTCCCGGCCAAAGTTACAGTAAAATGTATGGAATAGAACCTCGATATAACGAACCTCGATATAACGAACCTCGATATAACGAATTCCTCGATATAACGAACATAATCCGGAAGCCCAAACGTAACATATACCTCGATATAACGAATTACAATGTCAAAACGGGACAGAAGATAAACGCTGAACAGATCAACAGTCAGCAAATCCTTTAATCCATATGGTAAAGAGACAGCAACCTTTCAGTCAACGACTCGTTATATGTCATAGACATTGGCACTTTAGTATTTCCACAGAAGTCACCTGTGTTACAAATCAATCATTAACTGTGACCTCGATATAACGAACATCTTGGTCCTTTCCCCTCAAATTCGTTATATCGAGGTTTTCGATATAACGAACCCTCCATTTAACGAACAAATTTGCCGGTCCCCAGCGACTTCGTTAAATCGAGGTTCCACTGTAGCAATATCCCTTTTTGAAAATCCTTTTGAGCGGTTTTTTGCTCATTCCCCCCCCCCCCCCAACCCCTCCCCGCCGGGAAATTAAAAGAGTTTCAAGCCAAGATTTACGGGCGTAATAGCGGTTCCGATTTTGCAAAAAATCGAGCGATGGTGACAAGGTACATGCCGGGCACACTTTTTGTCCGGGTTCAACAGTATCTCGATGGGGCCCACTGTAAACCCCCCCCCCCCCCATCCCCCCCCCCCAAAAAAGGAACCTTGAAACCAATAATGATGCGTTTGCACAACTTTTCCCGCGCTTCCCGTCAGTTACATGTGTCTACTCAATCGAGTTTTGAAATAATGAAAGGATTTTTTTAAACACGATTTATATAGACATAGGTCGTCAAAATTAATGTTAAAGATATCAAGAGATATAAAGATAAAAATTGTTTTAAACTATAAAGGAGGGTGTATTATATTTTTCCGTTAAGGTTTGATTCATGACCAATTCCCTTAAAGAATGGTAATGAACCCGGCAAGAGGAGAGGGAGATGATAACTGGAAAAACTGAATACGGGTGGAATTCGTGCTCGATTTAAAACCGTGTTCGATTTGAAATCGTGCTCGGTTTTTGGAGTGTTAAAACCGTGCTCGATTTCATGTATTATGAAAATCGTGTTCAATTTGAATATATGGATCAATCGTCCACGGTTTTAAATAAATCAAAAACCGTGCTCGATGTGAAATCGTGCACGATTGCAAACTTCGATTTTGTGTGCTCGATATGAAGTCGTCTGTCACATAACCATCTGAGATATAATCAAGAAATAACAATAAAATGGTTATTTTTTTGGAGAAAGATAGTTATTTGACCAAGAAATATCCAGTTTAAAAAGTGACACAAAGTTTATTCCTCGAGACTGCCTAAAAGGCATTTCATGTAATAGGAAAGTGAGTACCATACACTTTCTGTTATACTCTCTTTTTATCTCTGACAGTTTAATTCAATGACATTATTTTTGCAAAAATGCCTTACATGAAAAAAGGATAATCAATAGCAATACAACTCACAAATAAGTGGATCTTGGATGTCTATGCTGTTTTGACCTGTTGGAAATCCAAAAATGTGACATGTAGGATTATATTATCAGATTAGTTCTACCATGTTAATGATTAATACAGTTCTTTAATCGAAGCAGTGCCTACCGCTAAATCAACAAAATACCCACTCCACTGTTAACAAGATGGGTTTTAAAGAGCATACCATAAAATTATTTACAAAAGTTGACAAGTATCTGATCATCAACCCTACAGTCTATTAATCGAAAGGTTCAGTTCACAATAATAAACAATTATTGGATGAGGTTTTTGTGATATCCAGAATAATCAAGGTTTAGGTAGGGGTTATCAACCGAAGCCCTAGGCTGAGGCTGATAACCCTTATATATTGAACGCAAAAACTTGGAAGTCATGTTTCTGCTTCTTCACTGAAGGCAAGCAACACAAATCGTGCAAAGTTGACATGATTACCCTTGGAAATCATGCACTGCGGTCACACATGACAAGATTACCAGTGACCTTGAGATGATTACCCGTGACCTTGACATGATTATTGTTCACTGTATGCTTTTAGCCAATCAGAAAAGAGTTCTAAGAGAGTTCAATGTATAATAACAGTAATTATATATTGCTGTTAACATACATGCACTGTACAGTGTATCTTCCACTATGTCCATTTGAAAGAATTTTGCCTGAAATACACAAAAAATATTGCCTAGGGGCACCAACAATGATAATGATCCTCTTTATAACCATCTACTGACCACAAGATTCCACGATCTCAATGCCATTGTCGATCACATCATCATCACCCTCATCTGGGCTAATATCTGCATACATATCTGTTGAATAGAAGTCACGTTATCCACTGATTTGCGATTTACAACACCCTGTACTAAGTAATTTTTAGCACAAAAATTTACAAAACAAGAAAAGAATATTACGCAGAAACACTGCTGAAAAATTTGACAGGCCTGCCTGAAAAGGCAGTTTTGAGGGATTCTCGAGAACCTGGTCTAAATTCCTTTTGAATAGATTTTAAAGACAGCCAATAATAGCCCATGCTAGGCAAGCTTTAATGTGCAGTTCCCACATAAGGGAACTGGTGGCGGGCCGAGGGGGTTCTGCAAGGCCAAAACATTTAAGGAAATGTATGAAATTCAATTATTGGCATTTCCAGAGAGGTGGGGAAGAGTCTTATAAAAAATCCCTTCTGTGGGGGAGGTATGGCTATTTTCTGGAATTACACAATGACAAAACCAGACTAACCAGATGATGATCCGGTAGCACTTGCAAAGGCTGTGAGGTACCTTCGAGTGGAAGCTTCAAGATAAAAAATTGTTGAGAAAAAATGTAACTGTTTAATCCGTGGTTTGGGTTACCGGTATATTCAAAACTTGGATGGATGATGTTGGCAACTCTTATATACATAACTCATGTCAGCGCTGATGCCTATATGAAAACAAAATTATGGTTACTTATTTTAACCAACATGTATAAGAAACATACAGCAGTTGCTGTTGTTTTGACTGATCTCTGTTACTTCGAGGGTATTTCTAAGCATTCTTTAAAATTTATTCACTTTTCTTCTTGGAAAAACAATTAACTAAGAGGAAGAAGGTATATCCAGGATGTTTCTGTGCTAGAAAACCGAAACCCTGAATCTGTAATTAAGCTTTCCCAACATGTTATGGAGGTTTTAAGGTTTGCATGATAGCCAAGGAGAAAATGAAAGAAAGTGCTAAGCCATGTTCCACTTAGCACTACACAACTTTGACAAAAGCAGTTTCAGCCCACACAGCTTATTGTCTGCATTCTGGTGTTACTTTTCAATTAATTAGACTATTACAAACTACAAATGAAAGCTACTCACCACCACCAGTAGGGGGTGTTGTAAGATCTATCAGCATTGTTCCACCTGAGATTTGTGCAGGCGTTGTAGGTGGAGTTGATGTAATAGAAGAAGATGTGGTAGAGTATGTGGTAGAAGATGCGGTAGAAGATGCCGTCGATGATGCCGTAGGTGATATGACAGAAGATGCGGTAGATGATGTGGGGGATGTGGAGGAAGTTGTAGTGGATGTGGAAGAAGTTATGGTAGATGTGGAAGAAGTTGTGGTAGATGTGGAAGAAGTTGTGGAAGTTGTGGAGGGAAAT
>JAHPZR010031747.1:0-2500 GCA_019787425.1 Platygyra sinensis | reverse complement strand
ACACACTTCCCAATGGAATGCGGGCAGGCATTTTCACTCATTTTTTGGGCAGTCCAGTGCAATCGTTGATGATTAAAGAACACGGGACTTTAAAAGCTATCTAAGATAGAAAGGCACACCTATTAAGGTCGCTGCTAGCCAAAGAAGGGAAGGAATTCTTGATCTTTTCACTGATCTCAACCGCAGTTGTATTCTTTGTGAACGTGATCTCCTTCACGCGCGATTTTGAAATGGGCGCGGTTCCATACCATTGCACTCTACTCAGGTCAATAAACAAAACTTAAACGCATGATATAAACAACTTCCTTCTTGATCAAAAGGCTTGTTGGCAATTTTTACGTGGTTCTTCCTCCCTAACGTTCACGAAGAAAAAATTACAAAAGTATGCCTATGCACACAGCGGTCAAACGGGGCGCGCGTGCGCAGTTCCCCCCAAAACTTTCGCTTAACAAAGTCTTAAATTTTCGAAAATTTTCGCTTTCAAGCCCAAAGTTAAGACAGTCGCTGAAAAATTAAGCTTTAAACTTCGCATATGACCTGGACATTTAGTGATGGACATCCTAAAGTCCTCCCAGCTTGTAATTTTCTCTCACAGTACTATTTTTATAACATTTTCCTACAGAAGTCTTGCAGGTTTTCTCTTCAAACTCTTACGAAGTTCGAGGCGGCGAAAACCGGAAGCTGCGTTGGATTTTTGCGTTTGACCGCTGTGTGATGCCTATGTGCCTTACATCAAAGATAAAATTAAACAAGGAAATAAAACACAAATAGCGGTAGGGAACATGATAAACCAATGGCAGTTAACAGAGCATTAAGGTCTCGTACATTTTCGAGCGTAAGCGATATCATTGTGATATTAACCAACCGAGGGTTTTCTTGATACGAGTACTGCAGGGGAAAACTGATCTTATCAGTAAATCTATGTAAGATTAAACTAAGGCGTTGACTTCTTTAGGGCTTTAACTGCCCATGTCTTCTCTCACCGCTTTTTGTGTTTTATTGCTAATTAAGCCTTGATGGCCCTTTTAAATAAATGGCTAATGTCTATTTTCCTTTTTTTTGTTTCTTTCTCCTGTCTTTTGGGGCCCTCTTGTCCTTCCTTTTCCTCTTTTGTCTCGCATTCCCCCCATCCGTTTCTTGTCTGTCTCTTTCTTGCTCCTCTTCGCTCGACTGTTTGTCGACTTCATCTGTTGAAAAAGTTATTCGCAGTTTTGAATTGTCTGTCAGGAGTCTTGTACCCTCCACATTTCAGTTGTTTTGCAATCACTTGGCCAACCTCGTTCCCAGGGTCCTCTCTCTCTAGAGAGGAACCTGGGAACAAGGTTGTCACTTGGCTAACGCTTATGTACGTGTGTTGGACAGTCGATTTCCAACGTGGGCGACTGAGATATGTCAATTGAAAACAGACAAAAGTTACGCATTCCTAAAGGAGTTGAATATTATCTGTGGACCCTCTCGGCCGTCTTTCCCTTCGCAAAATTTGGTTTTTCTCCTTGTACCTCGCCGCTCGTGCATACAAGGTTCCTATATTTACTTTCTTCCCCATATCATACGTCATAAGCTTCAATAACAACCGCTGACACAAGCTTTCCGAGCCGCCGCACAAGAACCAAATAAGCAGTAAAAACCTTAGATTTTTGGCGTGAAAAAAGTGTTTGAGAGGAAAAAATAGCGAGCATTGTTTCATGTATTATAATAGTTACATTTAAATAACAAAAACTTGACTGAATTTTGGCTTCAGTTCTTCTTTAAGCAGTAGATCACAAGTTTAAAGTCGGTGAATAAATGATACCTGATTGACCAAGCATGCATTTATTTGTTCATTATGTAATCTCTTGTAAGATTCATTTTCAAATTGAGAAGAGTAAGAATACTTACCCACTACTGTTTTAGACATATCGTCCAATTCTGGGTAGTTTCCCTTGAAAGAAACCTGTAAGGAAAAAGGGAAGGGAAGTATGCCACTCAAACAAAGCCTTTCTGAACAGAATGTGGTCAGACGGGCCTTGTGTAAGTGGCACACTCCCCTAATAGGTACAATTTTTTGGCGATTTGAATATACGTTTTTTGCATTGTTTTGAGCCATTCAATCATTTTATCAATCATTCGTTTTTAAAGTTGAAAAATAAAAACAACCACCATTAAATTTATTTTAAAACTGACACTTTAAAGCATTAAATTTAGTATTAGCATTAGCCTTATGGTTATTAAAATGCCAGCAATAAGTTTAATGGTGGATTGTGTCAATCCAAAGTAAACCCTATATATCATAGTCCAACATATCATGCTATGATCTGTGTACAACCATCCGAGTAAATTTCCAAATGTTTTCCTTTTTAATTTTGAAAAGTTAAAAAATCTGTTTTTTTTTTTTTAACTTCACAGTCTCAAAACATACCTAGAGATCTAACAACCAAAAACATAACTAATGACCCCTGTGTTTTTCAAGTTCAAGTCACGTGTCCTGGAAGTAATGTCTATAATGTCATTATTATTTGAC
>JAHPZR010031746.1:0-13745 GCA_019787425.1 Platygyra sinensis | reverse complement strand
CTTAATTGTAGAAGTTTTGACAGCGATGTGATGGCCTTCTGAAATTGGGACATTTAGAAGTTTGAAATTCTGACAGGGGATATGTGCACTAATGGCACAGTGAAGAGGAGAATTGTTATAAAGTAACAGTAAAAAGTGTATTTTATTCACGTGGTAAAGAAACATTATATAGTGAAAAACAACTGTGAAAAAAACTTATTTATATATTTATTTGCCTGCTAATATTTGCTTCCTCGGGCTGTAGAAATTCAACGCGATGAATTTTAAATTAGAGTTGTGTTGTTGATGATGGATTTTGGTCCTGCTTTCATTTAGGCCAACAGACAGAGCTATAGTATTAAAAGGCCTGATGCCGAGTACAAGATATGAAGCTAAAATAGCAGCAGGGACTGAATTGGGGCTTGGAGTATATACAAGAAAGTGGGTGGAAGCAAGCACGAATGTCACCAAATGCAAAGGTAGGTAAAACATAGGGTGACAATCTTTGCTGACGTCATAGTTTGCATTTTGTGTCAGTAGCATATGACTAAAGGGCTAGTGGAACTTAATATACAAAGAGCTTGATGTTGCATGTTCTCGGGTTGCCAATGTGATCAAATTTTTTTTGGCGGGGCGACTAACTTTTCGTGCTTTTCATTGAAATACTTTTGCTGACGACTAAATCTGAAAATGCAGGGGCCAGCTGGCACCAAAGTTTTTCCTAAGTGTTTAGCCCTGGTACATAATAAAAATTTGTCTGTTTTTCAACTTTGGATGTAATATGAACACGATATTTGCTTTATTGAAAAAGTACAAAATTTCTTCCCAGTAAACTAATGAGCCCATACATTGTTTGTAAAATAATTTTGTATTTGCAAACAGGTGAAACACAAAACATGTGACATAAATTGAGTGTAACGTCTGTGGAATAGTTAAAGATGATTTCCAGTCTGTATTGTGCAGTCTTGGCACTCGAATGTTTATAAACATTATACATTATAACTGGCTCACTCGATGCAATGCGAATCAATGTTGTGCATTATGAACCACATACCTTATTTTTTGAGGCCTTTCCAGTTCTTTTCCAGCAGCTTCATTGATTTTTATAGCTGTGAAGTTGTTTCAAGGGATATGACAAAGAATGAAGCATAAAGCTTTGACTGCTTACTGTATCCATAACAACAGTTGTTTTGAAACTTAATTTACTTCATGTATTAAGTAGCTGGGAAATGTTTACATTTTGTGATGTCTTACATGAAACAAAACAAAAAAAACACAAAACCCTCAAGAGTACAACTGGAAATCATTAATCATGATATGCTTTTTAGATACTTGGAACTATTTTCTTGTAGTTCAATCGGGGACTAAAATGCTGATGCTAAGGAGATAAAATTTGTAAACATAGATTCCTCTATTGGTAACTTCTCTAACCCTTTAGTGGGGTTTGTGTTACTGATTTGTTATTTGTTAATTTCTTTGATTCCTTGATATCCACAGAAGACACAACCCCAGGGAAACCAGAATTCAATTTGGTGGAGGAGTTTCTCAAATGCTATTCTAGTTGGCTGGCAACCACCAGAAAATGCTGGCCTGGTCTGCATTACTGGCTACAAGATAGAGTGGGGGGAAAACAGTCCATATCAGGTCAATGTGGATTTGAGTAAAGATAAAACACAGTACCTCATCAATGGACTCAGTAAGTACATTGCTATTTTCACTTGCTTTTTACATTCAGTAGTACAGTGTACCTCTTATTTTGTAACACAGGGCCACAATGTTCAAATCCCAGTTAACCTATCCCAGGGTTAGTGAGAATTTTGAATACAGTTTTGTAACTTTTCGGGGTACGTTCTGTCTATATTGTTTATCCTTTGGGCTTGAGTTAGACTTATTTCACTACAGAACATAAAAATTGGAAAACATTTTTATTCCAATTTACAACATATTTGAAACTTGTCTTGTTGGGGCTGTTTACTTGCTGTAAACTTGCAATTTTTTTTGTCTCTGCAACAAGTAAACAACATCCCAAAACTACCAGGTGTTCTTCGATCAATGTTATGAAAAACTGGGCACTCACTGTGGCCATGATGTACCGGTAAAAAGCCTTGCCATTGGCACATTTCTTGAGGGCGTTTTCGTTAAAAGAGCAAGTGGTGATCTCTGTTAAAAAGAATCTTGTGTAAAACAAATACAAACATGTACAGTATGATGGTCCAAACGAAGTGTTCAGATTTTCCAGCCCTACAAAATTGCTGGTTTTTCAAAGGCAACTCTTTTAAGTAGCCGTGGTTCTGATGCTGGTGTTATTGCGTAGGCTAACAGTCATCAGTTTCTGACAAAAATTGGCAAATTTTCATCTTACAGTGTAGGTTAAAAACGTTCATCAAATCAGTGCAAAATCAATTGCTTTCCGGTGAAATGTGTCCAGATAATTTCCACAAAGTCGGCTGTTTTCTACCAATTATTTTTCAGCAAAATTTGTCCCGAAAATTTCTGTGAATTTCCCATGAAATCAGCCGTTTTTTCCACAAATTTGTCTGAAAATCCTGTGAAATTGGACTTTTTCTGTGATGTACCAAAAGCCCTGAATATCTCTATGACAAATTTTTCAATACATTTGTGTCTTTGCACATTATTCCACTATGTACGGTAGTTACACTAAACTTGTGGAGTTACAGTAATTTTGATATCCTTTGAATGTGTTTTCAGCTACACGACTATTACTCTTCCCAGTAGACCGCGACACCCACGAATTTTTTTGCCGCCTTCAGAGTAACGTTTTTGATGCCGCGAGTTTGTTTCAAATCAATCACGTGGTACATTAACATGCACCACGTGAGGACATTTTTTCTGTGTGGCGTCGTGACTTTTTCGTGCTACGTGATGTTCATTCACAACATGTTTATCTTCAAGAGGAAAGCTTACCGTGGCTTTTGTCTGCCGTAGAACTGTCCGAATGGCCGCAATTTATCAGCTGAAGATAAAATATGATCAGGACAAGTTCGGAGTGCTTTTCTTTAGACGCAAAACGTCCGGTAAGCTTTCCAATTGAAGATAAATATGCGGTGAATGAACATCACGTAGCACGAAAAAGTCACGACGCCACAGAGAAAAAAATGTCTTCACGTGTGCATTTCAAAGTACCACGTGATTGATTTGAAACAAACTGGCGGCATCAAAAACGTTACTCTGAAGGCAGCAAAAAATTCGTGGGTGTCGCGGTCTACTGGGAAGAGTAATAACAACTCATACTGATTATCGTTGTTGCATTTTTGTGTACAGGCCCAAACAGGAAGTATGTTATCTTACTTAAAGCAGTCAACAGCGTTGGGAATGGCCCAGACATCCAACGCGACGTACGAACATCAGAGAGCAATGGTAAATTCACATATTGAAACAGAAAAATCAATTGGGGTACTTATCATGTTTTGTTGAACAGGAAATTGTCATAGAAAGGCACTGTAAATGTTTTGCTAAACAGTAAATATACAATTGATGAACTTTGTTTTAAGAAGGTGTTGGTGAAGGTGTTTGAAAAACAGGTTGCATGATGACTTTACTGGGTGTTTTAAGTAATTTGATATGTTGTTTTGTCTATGTATAAAATAAAACTTTAACTGGGTTAATAAATGTTATATACTACATGAGATTTTTGTATGAAAACTTCTTTTAATGAAGAAAAAGTCAGTTGTTATGCCATTTGAGAGTAAAGCGCTTCTACACTGTAAGTCAGTGGTTAATTAGTTCAAACACCAGCTGAAACATTTTAGCATGACATGAAGGAACACGTCTAGAATTTTCCATGTTTTTTTAGGAAAATTAAATCTCAGATCCTTTATCTTTCATTACCTGCAGTATGATCCTGACCTAGTAAATATTTCCATAAATAATGTGCAATAAATTAGCGAATGTTGTGTGACCAAATCAAGGATCTCTTATGTCTTCGTCCTCAATGCAACCATAAATTTTATCACCATACCCATGCCTAGGAGATTTTAAGGCCCTATTTCCCTTGGAGGGAAAAGGACATGATGATGATGATGATGACCTAGGAGATTAAAATAAATGATTTAAGACTTGTTTTTTATTGATATGAAACTTCTGAGGGATATTGCGGGGGTGGGGGTGGGGGGTCAAGAAGGAAAATCATGAATATTCCAGGAGCTGGGGAGAATGCTACAAACCTCCCTGGAATGGGAAATCCTTGGGGGTAGGGGTCAAACTGGGGAAAACCCTCTGTGGGGGGTTATGGATAGTTTTTTGGTTCCGCACATTACAATGAAACCCACACTAACTTCTGACAGTGATTAGCTGATTTGAAATATTATGTTCCTGTTCTCAAACAAAGTTAAGTGCAACAGTTGTAAGTTTCTTTCTAAATAGAGCTTTTACCTATATCTTGTTAAAATGTTGATGTCAAATTTTCACTTTGCATCTTGGAAGTTTCATGACTCTTTCATTATTCTAGCAACACTGGATATTCAATCAACAGCTTATCCACAAAGCTGTACTATAATAATAAGAAATGATAACAATTCCTTGTACTTGATCTACCCCTTAATGTGTTGTTATGAATGTTAACAAACAAAATGTCATACAGAAAGTACTGAAAAGTGCTTATTTTGTTTTTAGGAGAACTGGAACCTGTTAAAGGTGTTCAGGCAATTCCTTTATCTTCAAAAGTAATGAGAATATCATGGCGGGATACACAGGTTTCTAGCCCTGTGCCAAGGATTTATCATGTATACTACAATCTGCGCAAAAAGCTGAGTTACTGTGGAAATACAACAGAGAAGTCAATCAAGTGCTCTAAACTGAAACCTTATACTAAATACACCTTTTATGTGAGGCGCAATGATGAGGCAATGAATGTGACTGTCAGCAATTTCACAATGGAAGACAGTAAGTAAATTGTTAACAACTCTTAAGCAAGTGGAAAATCTTTTGATGGATAGAACCTGATTGAAAGCAATAAGTGTCTGTAACATGCATATACCATTGTGCTTGTTATTTTGATAATGTGTCCTGGAAAAATCCAAACTAATATCAAAGAAATAAAAATTGAGTGAAAACATCAATGATTTCTCAAGACTTGATAGGTACTTTTGTGATGATTCCTTTACAAGCCCTTCATTTTAATTTCTCTGTGATTGTTTAAAAAGTGTTAAATATTCTGATTGTAATCTCGACCTTTTTCGTCTCTAAGAACCAGGCCCTCCTACAGATCTGACAGGAGACCCAGATGAAAAGGACTTTACTCGGCTGTCGTTGCACTGGCAGCCTCCACTAGAACTGAATGGCCACATTGTTAAATACCGCATCTATTACTCAACAAATGTCAATGTTTCTCTCAAGACTTGGCAAGTTGTGGACGCTGAAGGCTCCAAATTGACAAAGCAAATCACTGGTTTGAAGCCAGGGACAGCTTATTACTTCCAAATGCAAGCAAAGACTGCAAAAGGCTGGGGACCTATGTCAGAGAAGGAGGAGGTCTCTACTCTCACAGGTGATATATTTATAATATTCATTTTCTTACAATGGTAAGGTGTTTGGAATACAGGGTGGAGTTTGACTTTTTTTTACCACTGTGTAAGAGTACAGTATGTTAATTGAAACAAGATGAGTTAGATTAATCAGTTTGAATGCCTTTCAGGTTGCAAAATTTGGCATTCTTCTTGAAATACTTATCAACTAAGGGCGCGTTCGTTTGGGATATTCCGGCATAAGAATATATTCCAGAATATATTCTGGCTATTCTGCTCCTGGGAGCAGAATAGCCAGTTATTCTTATTCTGGATTGATCCCAAACGAACGCACCCTAAAATTCGTAGAAAATGTTGGCCTCCATAAAATGTCATGAAATCCAAAAAAATCCTGATTTCACCTCTCCTTGCCCACCCCACCTCTACCCCAGCCTGTCCAGTTGGTATCAATGACTGTTTCTTTGGTGCTCTCTCCTGATACATTAATTTAAATTACCAGAAAAGAAAATGCAAACTGTAGATCAAGTACCCGGTGCTTTTATTCAGTATAATTACGTAGTATTTTCTTTGCCAATGTTTCAGTTGTTCCGGGAGCAAAAGTTACCGCTGCAACAACAGGTTTGTTAACCTTGTGATGCATACAGCTTATGTAATCAGCTATTTACCCTGTTATACAACCATACGTACATACTTAAGCAATAGACCACAAGTTTCTATGGTTTATAGGCTGATAAACCACGCGGGATGTTGATAGAACACGAGAAGAATTTGTAAATCACGAGCCGCAGGCGAGTGATTTACGAATTCTTCGAGTGTTCTGCCAACATCCCAAGTGGTTTATCAGCCTATAAACCATAGAAACTTGTGGTCTATTGCTTTTATATAATAATTGAGAAGACGCGCGATTTTTCCATGGGTTTACCGGCACAATGAACCATAGCTGATTGACCAATCAGAGCGCGCGCATTGATTTTGTTATTGTATAAATAGGTATATACATTTTAGTATAAATCTACTAGCGTTCTATCACACATGCCGTTCTCTGATTGGCTACGCTACTCGCTATCTATTCTGTGATAGATAGTGAGTAGCGTAACAGTGTGCGCTTGTTAACAAAATGACGGCCGTTTCTTAGCGTTTTCGAAGTGTTGAGAAGAGGATTTAGATAAAGTTTAGAACGACTAGTAGATGTACACTAAAACAATTAGATTATTCGCTCTCGATTTCTATCGCGCGATAGTTGACTCGGGCGCAATATCACGCGATAGAAATCTCGAGCTCATAATCTAATTGTTAATTATTACGTTTTTAGGTAAAAGTACAATTATTATGTGCCCGCAGGTAGCAAAGCTAATCTGGGCTGGTCATGTTTATAGTGAACAAATAAAACTAATTGCAACTAAATATAACTTAGGGCATTTCATAAACAACCACATTGCAGAAACAACTACAGCTTGGTTATTTATAAGTGCTGCACTTGTAATCTCCTTCAGCTATGTATTCACATGTCTTCTGCTTGCAAAATATTTTTGCCCTCCCAGGATTTACTCCCTACCCTTCAAGTTTTCATATTAACTTATCCTCCCACTGACAATTTCACTTTAATTATAAATCTGCTGTCAATGAGTTGCAAGTAGAGTGTGATCCCTGTGGTTACCATAAATCCTCCAACTCACTTCCAAACAGTGCTATAATGGTGTTTTCAATAGGTATGACATTGGCATTGAAAATTCAGCTTCCAGTGCACCTGCACCTAGCATATGAATATGATCAATTTAAACAGTGCTCTTTTATGACTTGACAGCCCTGAGTTTGACACCTGTACCCAGTGAGCCTGATTCTGCAGCAGCCCAGCAGGGAGCTGGAGGACTTAAGAACAAGACGCTGTGGATTGTAATAGCTGCTGTGGCTGGAATCACGCTTATTGCTATCATCATTATTAGTGTTATACTCTGTAAGAAGAGATCAGGAGATGACATACAGAGGTGAACGGTTATTTACAACACAGTAGTTTATCTATTTTTTTTTTTTATTTCAATAATATTTCCTGTAGGAATTGAGGGATTTTGGTCATTCACTGTTTTTATTCAGTCTGGGTTTCTGGGAGCATTTTGTACAAACAAAGTTACTCTGTCATTTTGGACACAGCTTTTTTTGTGTTT
This sequence comes from Platygyra sinensis, assembly GCA_019787425.1. NCBI lineage: Eukaryota > Metazoa > Cnidaria > Anthozoa > Scleractinia > Merulinidae > Platygyra > Platygyra sinensis. The sequence continues at coordinate 6,121 of JAHPZR010031746.1, read as the reverse complement.
GTTCATCTGTTCATCTGTTTGTGTTTTCACGTCATAGAAAACCGCCAACTTACAAGTCAGTTATTCAAGCCAATGGCTCAGCGAAAAAGAAGCATAAAGAGGAGAAACCCCCAGATCTATGGATCAACCACACAGATAAACATTGAAATGAAACCAGTCGAGGCTGTTAATCCTGCTCCCGATGTCACCAATACGTCAACAATACCGAGGTAAGAAAGTGGTAGAGAAGAATTTGTAATGATTGTTCCCTTGTGCAAAGGAGAAGTGAAATCAGGATTTTTTTGGATTTCATGACATTTTATGGAGGCCAACATTTTCTACGAATTTTAGGGTGCGTTCGTTTGGGATCAATCCAGAATAAGAATAACTGGCTATTCTGCTCCCAGGAGCAGAATAGCCAGAATATATTCTGGAATATATTCTTATGCCGGAATATCCCAAACGAACGCGCCCTTAGTTGATAAGTATTTCAAGAAGAATGCCAAATTTTGCAACCTGAAAGGCATTCAAACTGATTAATCTAACTCATCTTGTTTCAATTAACATACTGTACTCTTACACAGTGGTAAAAAAAAGTCAAACTCCACCCTGTATTCCAAACACCTTACCATTGTAAGAAAATGAATATTATAAATATATCACCTGTGAGAGTAGAGACCTCCTCCTTCTCTGACATAGGTCCCCAGCCTTTTGCAGTCTTTGCTTGCATTTGGAAGTAATAAGCTGTCCCTGGCTTCAAACCAGTGATTTGCTTTGTCAATTTGGAGCCTTCAGCGTCCACAACTTGCCAAGTCTTGAGAGAAACATTGACATTTGTTGAGTAATAGATGCGGTATTTAACAATGTGGCCATTCAGTTCTAGTGGAGGCTGCCAGTGCAACGACAGCCGAGTAAAGTCCTTTTCATCTGGGTCTCCTGTCAGATCTGTAGGAGGGCCTGGTTCTTAGAGACGAAAAAGGTCGAGATTACAATCAGAATATTTAACACTTTTTAAACAATCACAGAGAAATTAAAATGAAGGGCTTGTAAAGGAATCATCACAAAAGTACCTATCAAGTCTTGAGAAATCATTGATGTTTTCACTCAATTTTTATTTCTTTGATATTAGTTTGGATTTTTCCAGGACACATTATCAAAATAACAAGCACAATGGTATATGCATGTTACAGACACTTATTGCTTTCAATCAGGTTCTATCCATCAAAAGATTTTCCACTTGCTTAAGAGTTGTTAACAATTTACTTACTGTCTTCCATTGTGAAATTGCTGACAGTCACATTCATTGCCTCATCATTGCGCCTCACATAAAAGGTGTATTTAGTATAAGGTTTCAGTTTAGAGCACTTGATTGACTTCTCTGTTGTATTTCCACAGTAACTCAGCTTTTTGCGCAGATTGTAGTATACATGATAAATCCTTGGCACAGGGCTAGAAACCTGTGTATCCCGCCATGATATTCTCATTACTTTTGAAGATAAAGGAATTGCCTGAACACCTTTAACAGGTTCCAGTTCTCCTAAAAACAAAATAAGCACTTTTCAGTACTTTCTGTATGACATTTTGTTTGTTAACATTCATAACAACACATTAAGGGGTAGATCAAGTACAAGGAATTGTTATCATTTCTTATTATTATAGTACAGCTTTGTGGATAAGCTGTTGATTGAATATCCAGTGTTGCTAGAATAATGAAAGAGTCATGAAACTTCCAAGATGCAAAGTGAAAATTTGACATCAACATTTTAACAAGATATAGGTAAAAGCTCTATTTAGAAAGAAACTTACAACTGTTGCACTTAACTTTGTTTGAGAACAGGAACATAATATTTCAAATCAGCTAATCACTGTCAGAAGTTAGTGTGGGTTTCATTGTAATGTGCGGAACCAAAAAACTATCCATAACCCCCCACAGAGGGTTTTCCCCAGTTTGACCCCTACCCCCAAGGATTTCCCATTCCAGGGAGGTTTGTAGCATTCTCCCAGCTCCTGGAATATTCATGATTTTCCTTCTTGACCCCCCACCCCCACCCCCGCAATATCCCTCAGAAGTTTCATATCAATAAAAAAACAAGTCTTAAATCATTTATTTTAATCTCCTAGGTCATCATCATCATCATCATGTCCTTTTCCCTCCAAGGGAAATAGGGCCTTAAAATCTCCTAGGCATGGGTATGGTGATAAAATTTATGGTTGCATTGAGGACGAAGACATAAGAGATCCTTGATTTGGTCACACAACATTCGCTAATTTATTGCACATTATTTATGGAAATATTTACTAGGTCAGGATCATACTGCAGGTAATGAAAGATAAAGGATCTGAGATTTAATTTTCCTAAAAAAACATGGAAAATTCTAGACGTGTTCCTTCATGTCATGCTAAAATGTTTCAGCTGGTGTTTGAACTAATTAACCACTGACTTACAGTGTAGAAGCGCTTTACTCTCAAATGGCATAACAACTGACTTTTTCTTCATTAAAAGAAGTTTTCATACAAAAATCTCATGTAGTATATAACATTTATTAACCCAGTTAAAGTTTTATTTTATACATAGACAAAACAACATATCAAATTACTTAAAACACCCAGTAAAGTCATCATGCAACCTGTTTTTCAAACACCTTCACCAACACCTTCTTAAAACAAAGTTCATCAATTGTATATTTACTGTTTAGCAAAACATTTACAGTGCCTTTCTATGACAATTTCCTGTTCAACAAAACATGATAAGTACCCCAATTGATTTTTCTGTTTCAATATGTGAATTTACCATTGCTCTCTGATGTTCGTACGTCGCGTTGGATGTCTGGGCCATTCCCAACGCTGTTGACTGCTTTAAGTAAGATAACATACTTCCTGTTTGGGCCTGTACACAAAAATGCAACAACGATAATCAGTATGAGTTGTTATTACTCTTCCCAGTAGACCGCGACACCCACGAATTTTTTTGCTGCCTTCAGAGTAACGTTTTTGATGCCGCCAGTTTGTTTCAAATCAATCACGTGGTACTTTGAAATGCACCACGTGAAGACATTTTTTTCTCTGTGGCGTCGTGACTTTTTCGTGCTACGTGATGTTCATTCACCGCATATTTATCTTCAATTGGAAAGCTTACCGGACGTTTTGCGTCTAAAGAAAAGCACTCCGAACTTGTCCTGATCATATTTTATCTTCAGCTGATAAATTGCGGCCATTCGGACAGTTCTACGGCAGACAAAAGCCACGGTAAGCTTTCCTCTTGAAGATAAACATGTTGTGAATGAACATCACGTAGCACGAAAAAGTCACGACGCCACACAGAAAAAATGTCCTCACGTGGTGCATGTTAATGTACCACGTGATTGATTTGAAACAAACTCGCGGCATCAAAAACGTTACTCTGAAGGCGGCAAAAAAATTCGTGGGTGTCGCGGTCTACTGGGAAGAGTAATAGTCGTGTAGCTGAAAACACATTCAAAGGATATCAAAATTACTGTAACTCCACAAGTTTAGTGTAACTACCGTACATAGTGGAATAATGTGCAAAGACACAAATGTATTGAAAAATTTGTCATAGAGATATTCAGGGCTTTTGGTACATCACAGAAAAAGTCCAATTTCACAGGATTTTCAGACAAATTTGTGGAAAAAACGGCTGATTTCATGGGAAATTCACAGAAATTTTCGGGACAAATTTTGCTGAAAAATAATTGGTAGAAAACAGCCGACTTTGTGGAAATTATCTGGACACATTTCACCGGAAAGCAATTGATTTTGCACTGATTTGATGAACGTTTTTAACCTACACTGTAAGATGAAAATTTGCCAATTTTTGTCAGAAACTGATGACTGTTAGCCTACGCAATAACACCAGCATCAGAACCACGGCTACTTAAAAGAGTTGCCTTTGAAAAACCAGCAATTTTGTAGGGCTGGAAAATCTGAACACTTCGTTTGGACCATCATACTGTACATGTTTGTATTTGTTTTACACAAGATTCTTTTTAACAGAGATCACCACTTGCTCTTTTAACGAAAACGCCCTCAAGAAATGTGCCAATGGCAAGGCTTTTTACCGGTACATCATGGCCACAGTGAGTGCCCAGTTTTTCATAACATTGATCGAAGAACACCTGGTAGTTTTGGGATGTTGTTTACTTGTTGCAGAGACAAAAAAAATTGCAAGTTTACAGCAAGTAAACAGCCCCAACAAGACAAGTTTCAAATATGTTGTAAATTGGAATAAAAATGTTTTCCAATTTTTATGTTCTGTAGTGAAATAAGTCTAACTCAAGCCCAAAGGATAAACAATATAGACAGAACGTACCCCGAAAAGTTACAAAACTGTATTCAAAATTCTCACTAACCCTGGGATAGGTTAACTGGGATTTGAACATTGTGGCCCTGTGTTACAAAATAAGAGGTACACTGTACTACTGAATGTAAAAAGCAAGTGAAAATAGCAATGTACTTACTGAGTCCATTGATGAGGTACTGTGTTTTATCTTTACTCAAATCCACATTGACCTGATATGGACTGTTTTCCCCCCACTCTATCTTGTAGCCAGTAATGCAGACCAGGCCAGCATTTTCTGGTGGTTGCCAGCCAACTAGAATAGCATTTGAGAAACTCCTCCACCAAATTGAATTCTGGTTTCCCTGGGGTTGTGTCTTCTGTGGATATCAAGGAATCAAAGAAATTAACAAATAACAAATCAGTAACACAAACCCCACTAAAGGGTTAGAGAAGTTACCAATAGAGGAATCTATGTTTACAAATTTTATCTCCTTAGCATCAGCATTTTAGTCCCCGATTGAACTACAAGAAAATAGTTCCAAGTATCTAAAAAGCATATCATGATTAATGATTTCCAGTTGTACTCTTGAGGGTTTGTGTTTTTTTTGTTTTGTTTCATGTAAGACATCACAAAATGTAAACATTTCCCAGCTACTTAATACATGAAGTAAATTAAGTTTCAAAACAACTGTTGTTATGGATACAGTAAGCAGTCAAAGCTTTATGCTTCATTCTTTGTCATATCCCTTGAAACAACTTCACAGCTATAAAAATCAATGAAGCTGCTGGAAAAGAACTGGAAAGGCCTCAAAAAATAAGGTATGTGGTTCATAATGCACAACATTGATTCGCATTGCATCGAGTGAGCCAGTTATAATGTATAATGTTTATAAACATTCGAGTGCCAAGACTGCACAATACAGACTGGAAATCATCTTTAACTATTCCACAGACGTTACACTCAATTTATGTCACATGTTTTGTGTTTCACCTGTTTGCAAATACAAAATTATTTTACAAACAATGTATGGGCTCATTAGTTTACTGGGAAGAAATTTTGTACTTTTTCAATAAAGCAAATATCGTGTTCATATTACATCCAAAGTTGAAAAACAGACAAATTTTTATTATGTACCAGGGCTAAACACTTAGGAAAAACTTTGGTGCCAGCTGGCCCCTGCATTTTCAGATTTAGTCGTCAGCAAAAGTATTTCAATGAAAAGCACGAAAAGTTAGTCGCCCGCCAAAAAAATTTGATCACATTGGCAACCCGAGAACATGCAACATCAAGCTCTTTGTATATTAAGTTCCACTAGCCCTTTAGTCATATGCTACTGACACAAAATGCAAACTATGACGTCAGCAAAGATTGTCACCCTATGTTTTACCTACCTTTGCATTTGGTGACATTCGTGCTTGCTTCCACCCACTTTCTTGTATATACTCCAAGCCCCAATTCAGTCCCTGCTGCTATTTTAGCTTCATATCTTGTACTCGGCATCAGGCCTTTAATACTATAGCTCTGTCTGTTGGCCTAAATGAAAGCAGGACCAAAATCCATCATCAACAACACAACTCTAATTTAAAATTCATCGCGTTGAATTTCTACAGCCCGAGGAAGCAAATATTAGCAGGCAAATAAATATATAAATAAGTTTTTTTCACAGTTGTTTCACTATATAATGTTTCTTTACCACGTGAATAAAATACACTTTTTACTGTTACTTTATAACAATTTCCTCTTCACTGTGCCATTAGTGCACATATCCCCTGTCAGAATTTCAAACTTCTAAATGTCCCAATTTCAGAAGGCCATCACATCGCTGTCAAAACTTCTACAATTAA
>JAHPZR010031744.1:12500-15000 GCA_019787425.1 Platygyra sinensis | reverse complement strand
CGCCATTGAAGAAATGACTGGAGCGAAATGTTGTTTGACAGTCAAGATATCATATCTGGGCTAAGGTGAACATATTCATGTTGCATTGTGCTTTAGTAATCCGGATATTTCGAATTGAAGGGATTTAATTAATTATCAATGCAGTGGTAATGTTTAGTCACGCATTCGACTACTTGCGTGATTTCGATTTTTCTGTACGATTTGAATAATGTTTTGACGACTGCTTATTCATTTGCCCAAACTAAACTTTACATATCCTGGAGGGCCTATCCTTATACAGTCAGAATCTGAATTATTTTGGAATTCCGAGATATGGCACTTGGTCAAAATGTCAATTCTTTTCACCAACCGTACAAAAGTAGCAACGTTTATCTATAATTCCCAACTGTCTGCTGTTTTATAAAGGCATTCATGTATAGTGGCTATCATATTTCCAATGATTGAATGTGTCTTTCAAGCCAGTGTCATTGCTTGATTCTACCAACTTTGACAATGCAGTTTTCTCTTGAGCACAAGCGACGAGTCATAAGCAGATCAGTATTCTGCTTCCGACTCCTTCGGCCTGATTTTTGCTAGATCGTATCGCCCTACGCTTCTGATTACGACTACCACACTAGTGAAAACCAGCCTTAATGATACCTATTTCGCTTATGCTGTTGTTGACAAAATTACTATCACATTGCAACGCGACCCATGCATCTTTCAAATATTAATATTGCAAAATATTAATATCAATCAAGAGATTATAAAGGTAAGAGAGCGAATCCTCCATATAGGCTTCGTAACTGAGGTAATCCCTCTTAAGTTATTTTTAGACATTGTACCCAGTTTATCCGCGGATTTTACTCGCGCGTTGCGTGGATGTTTACATGGAGGATTTGTTTGTCGTTTTGTTTCAGAGAAAAGGAAAACCTCCAACGCTTTGGGGATTTCTTCTTCAGTATTTCGATGACAAGGAGGGGAGCTTCGGCTCTCGGTATGCTTTAATACATTTCGAAGCTTTAATAGGAGTTTAAATTATAGGCGGGTGTCCCCAGCGCAAACAATAACAACCGAATGAGCGACAGAGAATTGTTTAGACAAACGAGTGCAAGGGAAACAAACGCCCAAACACAAGCTAGGCAACCGAGACAACAGATGGTCGAAATTTGCAGGGAGACGCTCGCTGCCTAAGCAGCAAACATGGCAAAAAGAAGTTTCAGTAGCAACGGCAACAACGTACGAATCTCGAGAGAAGTTACATTCATTTAGTTTGTCTATACTGTCAAGGGGGCGGGAAGGCTGCAAAACCAGAGAGGGCAGTCGGGGTACCATGTTAATTACCACTTTGAGGGAGAGGGGCAACATATAGATAAATTTGAAAAGTAGGAGCGGCTTATAATTTTTCCGTTTTCTTTCTGTTTTTTTTAAAGATTCCAATCCACTCATGTCTCATTAAAAGCTGGTTTTCACTGGGGACGGGGTCGGAGTCGGAGCCATAAAAATAGATTACTTCATAGAAAGTGCGACATACGGATTTTTATTCACGAGTTGCAAGACTTTAGAAAACGATCGAGTGAGCGCGTCCAACGAGTGAGTTTTCCAAAGTTTTGCAACGAGTGAATAACAATCGGTACAAAGCACTTTCTATGCTGTAATTTGTTCATTGTATATATAACGAGAATGAAACACACCCATTTAATCAGTTTTAGTTTTTTTCCGGCACCATAAGTTTACATGCAGAACGCTGAGAACGTAATGAATGACCGAGCGTAATGAAAAACAAATCCGCTTTCCAGTCCAGATACAGGCGTACAACGAGCCTACACAAGCTTAAATATAATAGGGGAGAAGTCGTAAATACATAGTTGAGAAATCTTTTCGTTTGTCCATAATTGCTGTCAGATTCAATCATGTCATGGCGAAGTTTCGCTGTGCAAAGACAAATTCGGACTCTGTTGACTTACACTGTTTAAATTTAAATGTTCCTCCTTGAATGTTGTTGGCTTTCTGATGCTAAATTTACTTCCTCGGTTTCTTGAATGGCCATTGATTCTCAAACTGAAGTTCTAGCGCTCAAGATATTTGTTGCATATATTCCATTGCTGTTTTTTCGAAAGTGAAGTAAAACGGGAACCGAAGCCATGTTATCGAGACACAAACTTCAAGCGGACGCTGACTTCAAACCCGCGCTTCTCGGAAGCCATTATAGTGCTTAACTCTGATTGGCTAAGTGATTCTGTCATGAACGGTGATTGGTTATATTTTTCACATGTGAAGAACGCTATACGCAAACCCAATTGAACGTATCGCTTTTTCCTCAGCTTAAAATATAGCACATATAGAATTCTATTTGCAAGGTTTATTGCCTAAAATTCTCGCTATATATACAATAAGAGAACTTATGACCTAGTGGAAATCGAGTCTTAAGCTCGACGAAATCGGAGTCAGAAGAATCAGAACGTTTCCATTTCTTCCGATTCCGTTTACGACTCTGTCTCTTATGATCCAAAACTAGGTT